>JZLH01S0599593.1:0-15535 GCA_001188425.1 Eucidaris tribuloides
TTACATTATTTTTAATACTGTGTGGTGACAGTTTTCGGGATGGGGTAGCCCGTCTTGACTTTTTCGAGCCTATCATTCCTTATTGCCATAACAAGGGTCATTACTTATGAAATAGGGGTAACATATCCGTTACAAAGTCCTGCATCATTATTCATGCGTAACCGTTATTGATGTGCAGGTAAATGCATCCAGGATTATTTGTACAGCCACGTTCCGGAATCGCAAGGAAAATCTCTGTCCTGGTCCGGGACCTCGGTTCACATCTAAAATAAGTAATAGAAGAAAAATGCCTAAAGTTCTTCTGCTTCAAAAACATCAAAAACACTGATCAAGATCAGAATTTGCCATACTTCAAATGTCTGAGCCATATTTCCTATTTGGTTTATATGTATAACAAATCATTTATGATCTAATGTTTGCAATATACGTCTCGTTTTCTTATCTATTTGTATATTTCTGCCTTTTCTTTGGAGTAAAACAACTCCTTTCTTTAACCTTTTTACTGTTACGTCGATATGTAACAATCTCTTGAGAGGGACCAGAAAAAGCAACGACATGCGAATTTCAGAAAGTAATGTTTTCGATCTGGCGATATATTTCAAATGTTATAGGTAACAATGCCTTCCCATTATCATTTAAGAAATATTATATAGACCGTTTTATGACAATATGACAGTATGTATGATCTGATTAACACAAATGTGAAAAAGTTTCCCAGAAGGTTGTGCATCTATAACGATCAATTTAAAGAAAAGTCATTAAAGCAAAAGCGACAAAGTAATGCCCATATGACCTTTGCCGAAAAATGTGATTGCTAATTACAGCATTCAGTGCGGAGTGCGGAAACACAATCAGGTTTTATTTCTGAATTCACCTTAAACAAAGTTTAAAGACCAAGGTTAACCATGTAGAGCTTCAAATGTGAAAGATAGTCAAACTTTTCTATCTGAGCTATATAGTAGTGTTTGAATGGAGAAATAAACACCCTATACAAAACTTTCGAAATCCATGCTGCCACCCATAGATATAAATAAATAAAAAAATAAGTACTCGGGCCGAGTATAAAATAGCCTAGACCTAAACAGAGTAAGTGAATGGGAGGAAATGAACAAGTGAATCCTGTTAACTTACGAGGTTTAATTCTTTTAAGTACTAAATGATTATTTTGAAATACAATTTTATCAAGGCTTTATTTTTAGACATTATCAAAGACACTTGGAGCATGGAGGATTGCGTAGCTTACATTTTCTTTAACTGTGGTCAATGTTAGCCTTTGGCTTTAAGTCACCTTCGTGATTAATTTGACCTAGGTCCATGATTGGACTTGACATAAAGTGCACCGTTTGCTCCTTGATATTCACGCTCTATATTTTCCTTAAGTGTTACATTATCTTTGGTTACAGGTCGACACTTTTGGACATGGGGCAGGCGTATGACTTATTTTTCGAGATATCATTCCTGATGCTATCAACAAGGATCTACTAAGAAAAAAGGTAACATACCGTTACAAGTCCTTCCATCACTATTCAGTGCATAACCGTTATTGCATGTGCAGGTATATGATCCAGGATTATTTGTACAGCCACCGTTTCCGGAATCGCAAGGAAAATCTTGTCCTGTCCGGGAACACTCGTTCACATCTAAAATAAAGTAATAGACAATACTTAATTTCTTCCTGATCAAAAACATCCAAAAGACTAGTTCGACATTTGCCGTTCTTCTAATGTCTGAGCCATATTAACTCTTTGTTTTATTTATATAAAAAATCTTTTAAGATGTAATGTTTGTAATATACGTCTCATTTTCTTGTCTTTTTCTATATTTCTTGCTCTTTCTTTGGAGTAAAACAAACTTCCATCTTTAGCCTTCACAACAGTTACGTCGATATGTACCAATCTCTTGAAGGGGACGGCAAGAAAGCAACGACATACGAATTTGAGGAAATAATGTTGTTCTATCTAGTGGTATATTTCTGGCGATATATTACAAATGTTAAACGTAAGAATGCGTTCCGTTAGCATTCAACAAACATTATATAGACCTTTTTTTGTGACAATATGACTGTTTGCATAATCTCATTAACCCAATTTGAAATATTTTCCCAGGAGGTTGTGAATCTATAACTATCAGTCTTAACTAAGGTCTATGAAGCAATTGCAATAAAGTAATGCTTTTATGAGTTTTGCCGAATAATTTGATTGGTAATTACAGCATTTAGTGCTGAGGGTGGAAACACAATCAGGTTTGTTTATTTACCTTAAACATTGGTTAAGTCATCCCGTCCTATTCTTCT
This sequence comes from Eucidaris tribuloides, assembly GCA_001188425.1. NCBI lineage: Eukaryota > Metazoa > Echinodermata > Echinoidea > Cidaroida > Cidaridae > Eucidaris > Eucidaris tribuloides. The sequence goes on from JZLH01S0599593.1 coordinate 2,294, forward strand.
TGATTTTGCTACTAAAAATAATTGGCGGGAAAAAAGTGCTTTTTGCCGTCGTCATCCCTCTGCCCCCACTTGTTGGACTCTGTTGGGCTTGCATTTTGGCTTGAAACAAAATGGTGCAGTAGGAAAAATTTTCCCCTACGGATTTTGCCCCTCCTAACATTTTATCCTGGCGCTGCCCATGTGTGAAGCTCATTTGAACTTGGTAATAATGACTTCTGCATGGGTAATTGATCATTATTTGTAAGAAATCTGCACTTTAAAACAGGGCTATGTAAAGAAATAACCATATTCCAAACTTTTGTCCAGGACTGTATTTCTGCTCTTTCTTTGGAGTAAAAACACTCCTTTCTCTAGCCTTCTCTACGGTTACGTCGATATGTACCAATCTCTTTAAAGGGATAACAAAAAAGCCACGACATGCGAATTTGAGGAAATAGTGTTGTTCGATCTGGCGATATATTTCAAATGTTATACGTAACAATGCCTTCCCGTTAGCATTCAAGAAACGTTACATAGACCTTTTTGTGACAATATGACTGTTATGAGAATCTCATTAACATAATTTTGAGAAAGCTTTTCACTTCCCGCCAGGTTGTGAATCTAAAACGTTCAATTTCAAGAAAAGTCTTTAAAGCCATTCCGGCAAAGTAATGACTATATGACATTTGCCGAAAAATTTGATTGCTAATTACAGCATTCAGTGCGGAGAGTGGAAACAGAATCAGATTTTTTTTTCTAAATTTCCCTTAAACAACTGTTAAGTCAGCTTTGTTGATTAATTGGACTTGACATAGAGTGCACTGGAAATCATTTTAATTAAACCGTTTGCTTCTTAATATCCATATACATTTTTTCTTTAAGTGTTATATTAAGGAAAATCTTTTCCAATCCGGGAACACTCGTTCACATCTAAAATAAAGTAATAGAAAATGCTAAATTTTTTCCTGATTAAAAAAAATCAAAAAGACTAAATCGACACTTGCCGTTCTTTACATGTCTGAGCCATATTTCCTCTTTTTTTATTTATATTTTAGATCTAATGTTTGTAATATTACGTCTGTTTTTCTTTTTTATTTGTATATTTCTTGCTCTTTCCTTGGAGTAAACAAACTTCGATCTTTAGCCTTCACTACAGTTACGTCGATATGTACCAATCTCTTGAAAGGGACAGCAAGAAAGCAACGACATGTGAATTTGAGTAAATAATGTTGTTCGATCTGGCGATATATTACAAATGTGAAACGTAAGAATGCCTTCCAGTTAGCATTCAACGAACATTATATAGACCTTTTTGTGACAATATGACTGTTTGTATAATCTCATTAACATAATTTTGAAACATTTCCAAAGCAGGTTGTGAATCTATAACGATCAGTTTTAACAAAAGTCTGTAAAGCAATTGGAACAAAGTAATGACTATATGAGTTTTGCCGAATAATTTGATTTCTTATTACAGCAGTCACTGCGGAGTGTGGAAACACAATATTTTTGTTTATCTACCTTAAACAATAATCACCTTTCTTGATCAATTGGATTTGATATACAGTGCACCGGTTATCATTTTAAATTAAGCAAACGGTTTAATTAAAATTTTTAATTAAACTATTTGCTTAATATCCATATACACATTTTCCTCAAGTGTTACATTATCTTTAGTTACTGGTTGACAGTTTTCGGCATGGGGTAGCCGTCTGACTTTTTTTCGACCTATCATTCCTTATGCCATCAACAAGGGTCTACTATGAAAATAGGTAACATACCGTTACAAGTCCTGCCATCATTATTCAGTGCGTAACCGTTATTGCATGTGCAGGTAAATGATCCAGGATTATTTGTACAGCCACCGTTCCCGGAATCGCAAGGAAAATCTTCTCCTGTCCGGGAACACTCGTTCACCTCTAAAATAAAGTAATAGAAAATGCTAAATTTCTTCCTGTTCAAAAACATCAAAAACACTAGATCAGAATTTGCCATACTTCAAATGTCTGAGCCATATTTCCTATTTGGTTTATTTGTATAACAAATCATTTATGATCTAATGTTTGCAATATACGTCTCGTTTTCTTATCTATTTGTATATTTCTGCCTTTTCTTTGGAGTAAAACAACTCCTTTCTTTAACCTTCTTTACTGTTACGTCGATATGTAACAATCTCTTGAGAGGGACCAGAAAAAGCAACGACATGCGAATTTCAGAAAGTAATGTTTTTCGATCTGGCGATATATTTCAAATGTTATAGGTAACAATGCCTTCCCATTATCATTTAAGAAATATTATATAGACCGTTTTATGACAATATGACAGTATGTATGATCTGATTAACACAAATGTGAAAAAGTTTCCCAGAAGGTTGTGCATCTATAACGATCAATTTAAAGAAAAGTCATTAAAGCAAAAGCGACGAAGTAATGCCCATATGACCTTTGCCGAAAAAATGTGATTGCTAATTACAGCATTCAGTGCGGAGTGCGGAAACACAATCAGGTTTTATTTCTGAATTCACCTTAAACAAAGTTTAAAGACCAAGGTTAACCATGTAGAGCTTCAAATGTGAAAGATAGTCAAACTTTTCTATCTGAGCTATATAGTAGTGTTTGAATGGAGAAATAAACACCCTATACAAAACTTTCGAAATCCATGCTGCCACCCCTAGATATAAATAAATAAAAAAATAAGTACTCGGGCCGAGTATAAAATAGCCTAGACCTAAACAGAGTAAGTGAATGGGAGGAAATGAACAAGTGAATCCTGTTAACTTACGAGGTTTAATTCTTTTAAGTACTAAATGATTATTTTGAAATACAATTTTATCAAGGCTTTATTTTTAGACATTATCAAAGACACTTGGAGCATGGAGGATTGCGTAGCTTACATTTTCTTTAACTGTGGTCAATGTTAGCCTTTGGCTTTAAGTCACCTTCGTGATTAATTTGACCTAGGTCCATGATTGGACTTGACATAAAGTGCACCGTTTGCTCCTTGATATTCACGCTCCATATTTTCCTTAAGTGTTACATTATCTTTGGTTACAGGTCGACACTTTTGGACATGGGGCAGGCGTATGACTTGTTTTTCGAGATATCATTCCTGATGCTATCAACAAGGATCTACTAAGAAAAAAGGTAACATACCGTTACAAGTCCTTCCATCACTATTCAGTGCATAACCGTTATTGCATGTGCAGGTATATGATCCAGGATTATTTGTACAGCCACCGTTTCCGGAATCGCAAGGAAAATCTTGTCCTGTCCGGGAACACTCGTTCACATCTAAAATAAAGTAATAGACAATACTTTATTTCTTCCTGATCAAAAACATCCAAAAGACTAGTTCGACATTTGCCGTTCTTCTAATGTCTGAGCCATATTAACTCTTTGTTTTATTTATATAAAAAATCTTTTAAGATCTAATGTTTGTAATATACGTCTCATTTTCTTGTCTTTTTCTATATTTCTTGCTCTTTCTTTGGAGTAAAACAAACTTCCATCTTTAGCCTTCATTACGGTTACGTCCATGTTTACTTATCTCCTAAAATCGGCAAGAAAAAGCCAAGATATGCGAATTTGACAGAATAATGTTGTTCGATATCGATCTAGCGGTATATTTCAAATCTTCATCGTAACAATGACTTGTCGTTAGCATTCAAGAAATATTCTGTATACCATTTTGTGACAATATGACTGTTTGTATGATCTCATTAACACTACTTTGAGAAAGTTATTTCCTTCCCGGAAGGTTGTGAATCTATAAGGTTTAATTTAAAGAAACGTCTTCAAAGCAATAGCGACAAAGTAATGCTTACATGACTTTCGCCGAATGATTTAATAGCTAATTACAGCATTCAGTGCGGAGTGTGGAAACGCAATCAGATTTTGTTTCTGAATTTAATTAAACAACGTTTAAAGACCAAGGTTAACAATGTAGAGCTTCAAATGAAAAAGATAGTCAAACTTTTCTACATGAGCTATATAGTAGCGTTTGAATGGAGAAATAAACACCCCTAGAATACAAAACTTTCGAAATCCATGCTGCTACCCCTAGATATAAATAAATAAGAAATAAGTACTCGGGCCGAGTATAAAATAGCGTAGACCAAAACACAGTAAGTGAATAGGAGGAAATGGACAAGCGAATCCTGTTAACTTACGAGGTTTACTTTTTTTAAGTACTAAATGATCATTTTGAAATATAGTTTTGTCAGGGCTTTATTTTTAGACCTTATCAAAGACACTTGGAGCATGGAAGATTACGTAGCTTACATTTTCTTTAACTGTGGTCAATGTTAGCCTTTGGCTTTAAGTCACCTTTCTTGATCAATTGGACCTAAGTCAATGATTGGACTTGACGTAAAGTGCACCGTTTGCTCCTTGATATTCACGCTCCATATTTTCCTTAAGTGTTACATTATCTTTGGTTACTGGTTGACAGTTTTCGGCATGGGGCAGGCGAATGACTTGTTTTTGAGATATTATTCCTGATGCCATGAACAAGGATCTCCTAAGAAAATAGGTAGCATACCGTAACAAGCCCTTCCATCATTATCCAGTGCGTAACCGTTATTACATGTGCAGGTATATGATCCAGGATTATTTGTACAGCCACCGTTTCCGGAATCGCAGGGAAAATCTTCTCCTGTGTGGGAACACTCGTTCACATCTAAAATAAAGTAATAGAAAATGCTAAATTTCTTCCTGTTCAAAAACATCAAAAACACAAGATCAGAATTTGCCATACTTCAAACGTCTCAGACATATTTTCCATTTGTTTTATTTATATAACTATACATTTAAGATCTAATGTTTGTAATATACGTCTTATTTTCTTATCTATTTGTATATTTCTGCTCTTTCTTTAGAGTAAAAAAAAAACTCCTTTCTCTAGCCTTCATTACGGTTATGTCCATATATACTAATCTCCAAGAATGAACAAGAAAAAAGCCAAGATATGCGAATTTGACAGAATAATGTTGTTCTATCTAGCGGTATTTTTCAAATCTTAATCGTAACAATGACTTCCCGTTAGCATTCAAGAAATTTCATGTATACCATTTTGTGACAATATGACTGTTTGTATAATCTCACTAACACAACTTTAAGAAAGTTATTCCCTCCCCGGAAGGTTGTGAGCCTACAACGTTCAATTTAAAGACAAGTCTTAAAAGCAATAGCAACAAAGTAATGCTTATATGACTTCTGCCGAAAAATTTAATTGCTAATTACAGCATTTAGTGCGGAGGGTGGAAACACAATCAGTTTTTGTTTCTAAATTTACCTTAAATAATGGTTAAGTTACCTTTCTTGATCAATTGTACTTGTCATACAGTACACCGGAAATCATTTTAATTAAACCGTTTGCTCCTTAATATCCACGTTCCATATTTTCACTAAGTGTTATATTATCTATAGTTATTGGCTGACAGTATTCGGCATGGGGCAGGCGTCTGACTTTTATTCGAGATATCATTCCTGATGCCTTCCACAAGGGTCAACTATAGGTAACGTACCGTTACAAGTCCTTCCATCATTATTCAGTGCGTAACCGTTATTGCATGTGCAGGTATATGATCCAGGACTATTTGTACAGCCACCGTTTCCGGAATCGCAAGGAAAATCTTGTCCTGTCCGGGAACACTCGTTCACATCTAAAATAAAGTAATAGAAAATGCTAAATTTCTTCCTGTTCAAAAACATCAAAAACACTAGATCAGAATTTGCCATACTTCAAATGTCTGAGCCATATTTCCTATTTGGTTTATATGTATAACAAATCATTTATGATCTAATGTTTGCAATATACGTCTCGTTTTCTTATCTATTTGTATATTTCTGCCTTTTCTTTGGAGTAAAACAACTCCTTTCTTTAACCTTCTTTACTGTTACGTCGATATGTAACAATCTCTTGAGAGGGACCAGAAAAAGCAACGACATGCGAATTTCAGAAGGTAATGTTTTTCGATCTGGTGATATATTTCAAATGTTATAGGTAACAATGCCTTCCCATTATCATTTAAGGAATATTATATAGACCGTTTTATGACAATATGACAGTATGTATGATCTGATTAACACAAATGTGAAAAAGTTCCCCAGAAGGTTGTGCATCTATAACGATCAATTTAAAGAAAAGTCATTAAAGCAAAAGCGACAAAGTAATGCCCATATGACCTTTGCCGAAAAATGTGATTGCTAATTACAGCATTCAGTGCAGAGTGTGGAAACACAATCAGGTTTTATTTCTGAATTCACCTTAAACAAAGTTTAAAGACCAAGGTTAACCATGTAGAGCTTCAAATGTGAAAGATAGTCAAACTTTTCTATCTGAGCTATATAGTAGTGTTTGAATGGAGAAATAAACACCCTATACAAAACTTTCGAAATCCATGCTGCCACCCCTAGATATAAATAAATAAAAAATAAGTTCTCGGGACGAGTATAAAATAGCCTAGACCTAAACAGAGTAAGTGAATGGGAGGAAATGGACAAGTGAATCCTGTTAACTTACGAGGTTTAATCTTTTTTAAGTACTAAATGATTATTTTGAAATACAATTTTATCAAGGCTTTATTTTTAGACATTATCAAAGACACTTGGAGCATGGAGGATTGCGTAGCTTACATTTTCTTTAACAGTGGTCAATGTTAGCCTTTGGCTTTAAGTCACCTTCGTGATTAATTTGACCTAGGTCCATGATTGGACTTGACATAAAGTGCACCGTTTGCTCCTTGATATTCACGCTCCATATTTTCCTTAAGTGTTACATTATCTTTGGTTACAGGTCGACACTTTTGGACATGGGGCAGGCGTATGACTTGTTTTTCGAGATATCATTCCTGATGCTATCAACAAGGATCTACTAAGAAAAAAGGTAACATACCGTTACAAGTCCTTCCATCACTATTCAGTGCATAACCGTAATTGCATGTGCAGGTATATGATCCAGGATTATTTGTACAGCCACCGTTTCCGGAATCGCAAGGAAAATCTTGTCCTGTCCGGGAACACTCGTTCACATCTAAGTAAAGTAATAGAAAATGCAAAATTTCTACCTGATCAAAAATATAAAAAGTTCTAGATCGGCACTTGCCATACTTCAAACGTCTCAGACATATTTCCCATTTGTTTTATTTATACATGTATAACTAATCATTTAAGACGTGATTGTAATATACGTCTTATGTTCATATCTATTTGTTTATTTTCTGCTCTTTCTTTAGAGTAAAAAAACCCTCCAGTCTCTAGCCTTCATTACGGTTACGTCCATGTATACTAATCTCCTAAAATTGGCAAGAAAAAGCCAAGATATGCGAATTTGACAGAATAATGTTGTTCGATATCGATCTAGCGGTATATTTCAAATCTTCATCGTAACAATGACTTGCCGTTAGCATTCAAGAAATATCATGTATACCATTTTGTGACAATATGACTGTTTGTATGATCTCATTAACACTACTTTGAGAAAGTTATTTCCTTCCCAAAAGGTTGTGAATCTATAAGGTTTAATTTAAAGAAACGTCTTCAAAGCAATAGCGACAAAGTAATGCTTACATGACTTTCGCCGAATGATTTAATAGCTAATTACAGCATTCAGTGCGGAGTGTGGAAACGCAATCAGATTTTGTTTCTGAATTTAATTAAACAACGTTTAAAGACCAAGGTTAACAATGTAGAGCTTCAAATGAAAAAGACCTTTGCCGAAAAATTTGATTGCTAATTACAGCATTTAGTGCCGAGGGTGGAAACACAATCAGTTTTTGTTTCTAAATTTACCTTAAATAACGGTTAAGTTACCTTTCTTGATTAATTGGACTTGATATACAGTGCACTGAAAATCATTTTAACTAAACCGTTTGCGACTTAATATCCATGTTAATATTTTCCTTAAGTGTTACATTATCTTTAGTGATTAACTGACAGTTTTCGGCATGGGGCAGGCGTCTGACTTTTTTTTTCGAGATATCATTCCTGATGACATCAACAAGGATCTACTATGAAAATAGGTAACATACCATTACAAGTCCTTCCATCATTATTCAATGCATAACCGTTATTACATGTGCAGGTATATGATCCAGGATTATTTGTACAGCCACCGTTTCCAGAATCGCAAGGAAAGTCTTCTCCTGTCCGGGAACACTCGTTCACATCTAAAATAAAGTAAAGACAACAAGAAAGCAACGACACCCGAATTTGAGAAAATAATGTTGTTCGATCTGGCGATATATTAAAATGTTAAACGCAACATTGCCTTCCCGTTAGCATTCAAGAAATATCATATATTCCTTTTTGTGAAAATATGACTGTTTGTATGATCTGATCACACAATTTTGAAAAAAGTTCTCCAGAAGGTTGTGAATCTATAACGATCAATTCAAAGAAAAGTCTTTAAAGCAAAAGCGACAAAGTAATGCCCATATGACCTTTGCCGAAAAATGTGATTCCTAATTACAGCATTCAGTGCGGAGTGTGGAAACACAATCAGGTTTTGTTTCTGAAATAACCTTTAATAACCTTTAAAGACCAAGGTTAACAATGTAGAGCTTCAAATGTGAAAGATAGTCAAACACCCTAGAATACAAAACTTTCGAAATCTGTGCTGCCACCCCTAGATATAAGTACTCGGGCCGAGTATAAAATAGCCTTGACCTAAACACAGTATTAAAGTGAATGGGATGAAATGGACAAGTGAATCCTGTTAACTTACGAGGTTTACTTCTTTTAAGTACTAAATGAACATTTTGAAATACATTTTTTTTTCAAAGCTTTAGTTTTAGACCTTATCAGAGACACTTGGAGCATGGAGGATTACGTAGCTTACATTTTCTTTAACTGTGGTCTTAAAGCCTTTGGCCTTTGGCTTTAAGTCACCTTCGTGATTAATTTGACCTAGGTCCATGATTGGACTTGACATAAAATGCACCGTTTGCTCCTTGATATTCACGCTCCATATTTTCCTTAAGTGTTACATTATCTTTGGTTACTGGTTGACAGTTTTCGGCGGGGGGCAAGCGTATTACTTGTTTTTCGAGATATCATTCCTGATGCCATCAACAAGGATCTACTAAGAAAATAGGTAACATACCGTTACAAGTCCTTCCATCATTATCCAGTGCGTAACCGTTATTACATATGCAGGTATATGATCCAGGATTATTTGTACAGCCACCGTTTTCGGAATCGCAAGGAAAATCTTCTCCTGTCCGGGAACACTCGTTCACATCTAAATAAAGTAATAGAAAATGCTAAATTTCTTCCTGTTCAAAAACATCAAAAACCCTAGATTGGTACTTGCCATACTTCAAGCGTCTGAGCCATATTTCATTTCCCATTTGTTTTACTTAAATTAATAAATCATTTAAGATGTAATGTTTGTAACATACGTCTCGTTTTCTGATCTATTAGTATATTACTGCTCTTTCTTTGGTGTAAAAACTCTTTTCTCTAGCCTTTCTACTGTTACGTCGATATGTACCAATCTCTTGAGAGGGACAACAAGAAAGCAACGACAACCGAATTTGAGAAAATAATGTTGTTCGATCTGGCGATATATTAAAATGTTAAACGTAACATTGCCTTCCCGTTAGCATCTCAAGGATATTAATTATTCCTTTGTGAAAATATGACTTGTTTGTATGATCTGGGCCCTATCTCATAAAACTTGCAATCAATTGCAAATCCAAAAAATCGATTGTAAGTCTTAAAATACTGGGTTCTGACTGGTTGAAATCAACTTGCGATCAATTTTTGGAGAGTTGCAATCAATTGCAAAGTTTTATGAGACAGGGCCCAGATCACACAATTTTGAAAAAAGTTCTCCAGAAGGTTGTGAATCTATAACGATCAATTCAAAGAAAAGTCTTTAAAGCAAAAGCGACAAAGTAATGCCCATATGACCTTTGCCGAAAAATGTGATTGCTAATTACAGCATTCAGTGCGGAGTGTGGAAACACAATCAGGTTTTGTTTCTGAATTAACCTTAAATAACGTTTAAAGACCAAGGTTAACAATATAGAGCTTCAAATGTGAAAGATAGTCAAACTTTTCTATCTGAGCTATATAGTAGTGTTTGAATGGAGAAATAAACACCCTAGAATACAAAATTTTCGAAATCCATGCTGCCCCCTAGATATAGATAAATAAAAAAATAAGTACTCGGGCCGAGTATAAAATAGCCTAGACCTAAACAAAGTAAGTGAATGGGAGGAAATGGACAAGTGAATCCTGTTAACTTACGAGGAAGAACTAAATGATCATTTTGAAATACAATTTTATCAAGGCTTTATTTTTAGACCTTATTAAAGACACTTGGAGCATGGAGGATCACGTAGCTTACATTTTCTTTAACTGTGGTCAATGTTAGCCTTTGGCTTTAAGTCACCTTCGTGATTAATTGGACCTAGGTCCATGATTAGACTTGACATAAAATGCACCGTTTGCTCCTTGATATTCATGTTCCATATTTTCCTTAAGTGTTACATTAACTTTGGTTACTGGTTGACAGGTTTCGGCGTGGGGCAGGCGTACGACTTGTTTTTCGAGATATCATTCCTGATTCCATCAACAAGGATCTGCTAAGAAAATAGGTAACATACCGTTACAAGTCCTTCCATCATTATCCAGTGCGTAACCGTTATTGCATATGCAGGTATATGATCCAGGATTATTTGTACAGCCACCGTTTCCGGAATCGCAAGGAAAATCTTCTCCTGTCCGGGAACACTCGTTCACATCTAAAATAAAGTAATAGAAAATGCTAAATTTCTTCCTGTTCAAAAACATCAAAAACACTAGATCAGAATTCGCCATACTTCAAACGTCTCAGACATATTTTCCATTTGTTTTATTTATATAACTGACCATCTAAGATCTAATGTTTATTTATACGTCTTATTTTCTAATCTATTTTTATATTTCTGCTCTTTCTTTAGAGTAAAAAAAACCTCCTTTCCCTAGCTTTCATTACGGTTATGTCAATATACACTAATATCCTAGAATGGACAAGAAAAAAGCCAAGATATGCGAATTTGACACAATAATGTTGTTCTATCTAGCGGTATATTTCAAATCTCAATGGTAACAATGACTTGCCGTTAGCATTCAAGAAATATCATGTATACCATTTTGGGACAATATGACTGTTTGTATAATCTCACTAACACAACTTAAAGAAAGTTATTCCCTCCCTGGAAGTTGTGAGTCTACAACGTTCAATTTAAAGACAAGTCTTCAAAGCAATAGCGACAAAGTAATGTTTATATGACTTTTGCCGAAAAATTTGATTGCTAATTACAGCATTTATTGCGGAGGGTGGAAACACAATCTTTTTTTGTTTCTAAATTTACCTTAATCAACAGTTAAGTTACCTTTCTTGATTAATTGTACTTGTCATACAGTGCACCGGAAATCATTATAATTACACCGTTTGCTCCTTAATATCCACGCTCCATATTTTCCTTAAGTGTAATATTATCTTTAGTTAAGGGTTGACAGCTTTCGGCATGGGGCAGGCGTCTGACTTTTATTCGAGATATCATTCCTGATGCCTTCAACAAGGGTCAACTATAGGTAACATACCGTTACAAGTCCTTCCATCATTATTCAGTGCGTAACCGTTATTGCATGTGCAGGTATATGATCCAGGACTATTTGTACAGCCACCGTTTCCGGAATCGCAAGGAAAATCTTGTCCTGTCCGGGAACACTCGTTCACATCTAAAATAAAGTAATAGAAAATGCTAAATTTCTTCCTGATCAAAAACATCAAAAACACTAGATCGGTACTTGCCATACATCAAACGTCTGAGCCATATTTCCCATTTGTTTTATTTATATATAATAAATCATTTAAGATCTAATAGACTGGTTCCACTTCCCGAAAATATGACGTCTAGGAGCATTTTGAAGTAAAAGTGAAACCAGTTTTTTAATATAATTTCGTGAGGCTGATGAATCTAATAAAGCCGGTTCCAAGCGCGAAATTTTGAGTTTTTAGCCATCTAATTTGCATAAACAATGTAATCACCAAATTTTCTATTTTTTGACCTTATTCGTCCGTTTCCCTCTATATATGTACCCGGGTTTACCAAAATGACGTATGGACATTTAGTTTGCTGACTAGAAAATATGATGAAGACGTTTTTGAGGTAATATTTGTAACATTATGTATTAATATGCGTATTAATATTGAAAATTTATATGCAAATTGCCACATTTATTACAAAAAATAAATTGCATCAATCATGTGCGTAATCAATCAGGTAAACTTGAAAATTCCCTGTGTGTTGGGAGTGAATAATGTAGAAAAGTATTTTTGTAGAAAAAAATCTGGCAAAAAGTGCTCATTAATTTGGAATTTGACTACTAATTTACATAAATAAAATGAGTGCCAATTTGAAAGCTTGCCCCTCATTTAAACAATTTGACTGCAAATAAGAAACAGTTATAGGTCAATTCACAATTAATTGCTCCATCTTTATTTAGTTCATCTAATAGACTACATTTTCGTGAGAGAATGACACCAAGATCATCTGTTTTGTTAGGGTACTTTCCATTTTAATGATGGTTGTGAACCAACGTAATTAAGTTCTCCAGAATTAAGGTTGTGAATCGTATAACGATAATTCAAAGACAAGTCTTTAAAGCAATCGCGACAAAGTAATGCCCATATGACCTTTGCCGAAAAATGTCATTGCTAATTACACCCTTTAGTGCGGAGTGTGGAAGCACAATCAGGTTTGTTTTTAAATTTATCTCAAACATCGGTTAAGTCAGCTTTCTTGATCAATTGGACTTGACATACAGTGCACTGGAAATCATTTTAACTGAACCGTTTGCGACTTAATATCCATGTTAATATTTTCCTTAAGTGTTACATTATCTTTAGTGATTAACTGACAGTTTTCGGCATGGGGCAGGCGTCTGACTTTTTTTTCGAGATATTATTCCTGATGACATCAACAAGGATCTACTATGAAAATAGGTAACATACCATTACAAGTCCTTCCGTCACTATTCAGTGCGTAACCGTTATTGCATGTGCAGGTATATGATCCAGGATTATTTGTACAGCCACCGTTTCCGGAATCGCAAGGAAAATCTTGTCCTGTCCGGGAACACTCGTTCACATCTAAAATAAAGTAATAGAAAATGCAAAATTTCTTCCTGATCAAAAACATCAAAAACCCTAGATCGGTACTTGCCATACTTCAAACGTCTGAGCCATATTTCATTTCCCATTTGTCTT
>JZLH01S0599610.1:2097-13885 GCA_001188425.1 Eucidaris tribuloides
CATAAACACATACTGACACGCAGAGACACAGACACACACAAGCACACAGACAAACACAGAGACATACACAGACAAACACATACAAACAGACACACAGACTCACACACAAACACAGACATAAACACACAGGCAGACACAGACACACAGACTCACACACAAACACAGACATAAACACACAGGCAGACACACAGACACATACCGTACACAGGCACATAAACACACATGCACACAGACAAACCGAAACATAATGAGACACACAAACAAAACAGACACACAGGCAAACACAAGCACACATACAATTGGACACATAGACAAACACGCAGACACACAAACATACACAAACGCACAGAAACATTAAGCCATACAAATAGACACACACACAAAGACCCATAGACAAACACGCAGACACACAGACACAGACACTCATACAGATATGCAGAGACACAGGCACATAGACACACACATACAGACACACACATACAGACACGGGTACACACAAACAGAACGGATACATACAGACGCACAGACAGACACAGACACACACAAGCACACAGACAAACACACAGACACACACAGACAAACACATACATAGAAACAGACACAAACACAGACAAATACAGACACACATGCAGACACACAGAGACACACAGACACCTACCGTACACACATACAAACACATACAGACACACAGGCACATAAACACAGATGCACACAGACACAAACCGACACATAATTAGACACACAAACAAACAGACAGACACACAAACATACACATACAGACAGACAGACACACACAGACACACACAGACACAGATAGATATACACAGACTCACACACAAACACACAGACACATACAGACACATAGGCACACAAACACACAGACTCACACAGACAACAAGCAACACACAGACACACAAACAGACAACAGACACATACAGACTAGACACATACAGACTCACAGATACACCCAGACACATACAGACACACAAAAAGACACAGACACACACAAACAAACACACATACATACAAATAGAACAGACAAATGGAGACACAAACAGACACATATATACACTAACAGACACACAGAAACATACAGACATACACAAATACACATAGACAAACACAGAGACACAGACAAACAGACATACAGACACAAAGACACAAAGACACATACAAACAAACACACAACACACAGATGCCCAAACAGACAACAGACCCACACAGATTTAACACATACCGAAACATAGACACGCACACAGACACATACAGACACATAGACACATACAGACACAAACATACACATACAGAGACACACGGACAAACACACGGACAAAAACACAGACAAACATACACAAACAGACACATGCTAACACACACAAGCACACCTAAACACATAAACATACATACCCACACACATACTCATACCCACAAACAATTTAATTTATGCAGCAACATGCTTTGATTATGGCTGGCGACAATTTGTGACGTCAACTCCGGGCACAAATTGTCGCCTTCTGTGCCTTCAGGTTTTTCACAAATCGTCACAAATTGTCGCTGGCGACAATTTGTGACGCGGCGACTATTTGTGCCGCAACACACGGCACAAATGTATTCTACACGTATAACAAATAAATTATTCAGGGTGTTGGTACCCTTTAACTTAGCATCATTGTAATTGTGTTTATTATGTTCGTTGCTTACTTATAATTATGATTATGTTTATGTTCGTTACTTACTTAGGTTACAAATTATGTGTAAAAATTGTATTTAATTCTGTTCGATCCCACCCTTTGATTATTTCTGTATATCTTTCCTTTTACAGCGCTTAGAAACGTCGTATTAAGCGCGTTATAAATGCTATTTATTATTATTTATTACTATTATTAAGTGCGAGTTGATGGAATCTATCCCCGAACTAATCACTGTTTCATGATTTTACAAAAATATTTCATATTTGTCAATTTTCATATTTTGAAATGTTTAACATGCCGTTTGAGAAGACTTACATTTTCATGTATGATTTCGATGTAACAAAATCATTCCAAGTCCAAATGCTTGACGTTTGGGTGCATGTAAAAGATTAATTTTTCTGATTTAATGGAAATTTAAAATGTCTAGCAATCATAAGCGAAGAAAATACTTTCAGTTTTAGTGAAGATACATCACGGGGGAAACGTGATAGTGGATGTGTACAATGTATATGTGGAAATTTACATTTCACGTGCACCTCTTGTTTTGAGGACTATTTAAAGTGAATGAGCAGTGGTATGTATCTGAATTTAAATCAACATACCAGATACTAATTTACTCATATTAACTCATACGTATTTCTTGAAGTTTTACGACAATCTTTTTGTCTTAATTAATTGATTCGTGAGCTTGACGAGCATGCATTCACTATGATATATTTCCCATACATACTTTTCACTGTTTGTCCAGACGACAACCTCAACAATTATACGTAGAAGCGTCAAGTGAAGCTCTTTTTAGAGCTACAATTTTCGAATAGACATCCCATGGTATAACTCTGCAAAACTATTAGTTCACACTCTAATAAGATTTTTAATAGGGTCCATCGTATTGCAAATTATGGGTTATAATATTTTGTCATTTTGTCACACCCTGATAGATTTCAGGATTTGCAAGGCACTCACTTCCCTTTATTATGATTATCAAACATTAGTAAAGTACATACCAATGGTGTGTTGAAAGTTTGCGATCCCTACGTCACGAACTTATTGTTTTATGAGAAAAACGTATACGTATATGCTACCACAGTATTATTCCTTCTGTGAGGTAATTTTTTTTTCTCTACTTACAGAACACTTGTTATGTGTACGTTCGCATAGCGCAGTGGTGAAGCGGTGAACTCTGCGTTCGGCCTTCGGCTATCGGCCTTTAGACAATTTTGGAACTAACGGAACGTGATTGTCACTGTGCAAATTTGTGGAATTTAACCGTCCAGATTTTCTACAAAACTACGTATTCAACCCACCAGAGGTTCTATGACAGGAGTTTGTTTATACTAATCTTCACATTGTGAACGATTTGAGCTGATTTCATTCATTTTACCGTTTTCTGGCGTGCAAATCCCGAACTCTATCTTTTAATCAAATATAACAAAAGTACCCATTTCCTCTATAAGGTCATAGCATTATATACAACAAAATAAAGTAATTTTTAAAGTATATCGTATCAGAATAATGATCTATTTATTTGTATATTCACAATATTCCCCTCGTCGTAAGGAACGTAAAGAAAATGGAGTAAACATGACCTTAAATTGCCCAGAGAATTTGTATCTTTTTCGGGTTCACTCATAACATTAATCTGGTATGGATAGATTCCTTTTTCTTAGCTTTTAGAAATTATGCACTTCCGTTGATTTTAAATAGATATTCAACGCTTCTACTCTTAATGTGCCACGGAAATTAGAGCTCTGAGGCAAAATCTGAAATTCGATTCTGATTGTAATACAAAACGCATGACCATAACGCGTTACGCTGTTCTAAATTGTAACCGTCTTCTTAGCGAATGAATGAACTTGAAGAATAACTTGAAGTCTTTATAAGGGTATTAATTTTTCATTACACATTCATAAGATCGTTAATGTTTAAAGCTAGAATGATAAACTGTCCAAGGGGGAACCTACTGGAACCTTGAGGAATTCACAACATGTCATGAAATCAAGTCTTTATAGAGCCTGTAGCTTCATAAATCCACGAGATTTAGATTCACCCTTTATCTATTCTGTCATTCAGTGTGAGAGTATGTTTTTTTTTTTTGTTTTTTTTTTTTGCTTCCTTTGAAGAAATCCTGTCTACGCTACTAAGTACTCACCGAATCTTTCTCATTGTAGTGATGGACTGGCATGCCTTCACAAGAAGTGTCAATCCCGACTCCCCGACATTCACGGACCATAATAACAGCTCCTCCAGCTTCTCGAATCGGCCCCCTTCCAAGCCATCAGTCAAATCTGACACTGTCTCGACGGAAGAGTCACTGACCTGCAATCTTTCGATGGAGCAGACGGATAGACTGGCCCACATGCGGCTAGACAGGCTGGCCGATAGATTGGTGTTCGTGAGACCCACCGAAGTGATCTTAGTAATGCGTGGAAGAAATGAAATGGTAATAATGACAGAATGACATAAAACAGGTGCAGTTTACGTGGGCATCACAAGCACGAATCATGATGGTGAATAATTTCATAAACTTGTGTGATAATTGAAGTGATTTCTGTATTATTTGCAGTAAATTCTGTTTCTGTACCATGAGCAATTTTTACACCAAATTACTGTACAGAATATTTTGTCATATTTCAAATGCATTAATGCAAAGTTATTGTGCATTTTTTCTTTTCTTTTCTTTTTTTTTTGGGGGGGGGGTTATAAGGAATATGTGGTTAAGTTTGTAGGCCAAACGAGCTGCTAATTTTGAGGGAATTATCTATTTGTGCTATTCTATCATTTTTTCTACGTAGGCCTAATAATTTATGTATAATCTTGTAATAATTCACTATTATTAGTATCAGTACTATCATTTGGTCTTGCTGCGCCTAGAAACTTTGTATAAGCGCTATATAAATGTATGTTATTATTACTATAACGTGAAAAAAGTAATCAATTTATTATTGCAGCTATACAGTCCTACATCTAGGAGTGGGTTACATATAACTATAGCACTTATCTAATTTAATACCGAAAAATGAAACTATGTACTTTATTCGAAATGAAACAAAAGGAAGACTTATGACAGCTGGTATCATTGTTATTCATATTCGGTATCATCATTATTGCTACTGCTTTTGTTTTCCCATTCATTGTAAAATACCTTTTCCTTTACGATACCGGGAAGTTTCTCCAGTCCATTAACTGTGCTTGGCGAGGCATCGCTGACTTCCAACAGTCCTTTCTCGAAACTTGCCAGAAGAGTCTGTGTCATGTCTGTATTACAGCACACCTCCTGGATCTCGCTAAGACAGTCCAAGATCAGTCCAAACTTGTGTGCAACCGATATCCAGTGAAGCCCGTTGATGTGGCGTAGGATTGCTCGGCAGGTACCTGTGTCATCGGATGTTCCGAATACAAACCTCAAGATGTTCTCGAATTCCAGTGTTTTGATGTCGCTGTCTAGCTGCTGTAATATGGTCTGTAGTTGTTCTAGTGGTAAGCTGGACAGGTACCAGCTGGCACAGTAATCCTGCGCCAGCTTGTGAACGAAAAATACGTCCGATCGAATCCTCGAGTAACGCAGCGTCACACTCTCTTCAGAGATAATTCCGAGCTTAAGGCCAGCAGCCAGGTGGTCTGGAATACTCTGGAATTCTTGCCCATCAAACACTATCTTCCGCCTATCAGCTAACAACCCACTGAATGCTACTTTCCCCAAATTCTGAAGAAGGGTCTTGAGATCTGGGAAGTTGTCACCGAAATTCGTCTTTGAATGCTCCAGCATGAAACGAATAATTCCCCAAAATAAGGAAGACAATGTAGAAACGTTGGTTAGAATACCTCCCTCCCACAGACAACTAATCATTGTACAGAACAGTGGTACAATGGTTAAGCCATTGACAAGATCGTTGCCTTGTAAGTATGAAAGCAAAGCATCTCCCTCTCCCTGATCAGCTATGAAATACCGTTGTATGTACTTCACGGAATCCTCCTTGGTGTAGCCTACTATTTCCATGAAGGCGTAACACCGGCGGAGAGATTCGGAAGCATGAAAGGCTCCTGTCATAAATGGGCGGGAGGTCACAAGTGCTCTCGTTTTTCTGTACTGTTTGTGCTGTAAGATGCGAATGATATTACTTGTGACCTCCTCAGAAGTGATCTCCTCAGAAGTGATATTCTCAGCGTACTGATCCAATCCATCAAACATGAGGGCGGTTTCCTCCTCATGGGTGTAGATGAAATTCTCTATCGACTCTGGAGTCGCTTCTTTCATATATGGAAGCAACTGTGATTTAATTGCTTCACCTAGCGACGTGTGTCGATCCATTTGCCTCATTTTCAAGACAAACAGAAGGGGGATATCTTTCAGTGGCGAAGAAGCATTTTCTATTGCCCAGTCATGTGCCATTTTTAAAACAGCTGTAGTCTTACCATGACCAGCTGGAGCAAATATTACAATTCGCTGCGGCAACCTGCCCCTTATCCTAGTGCTGAAAATATCGTCAATAGAGTTTTCCAATCGGATTTTCTGGGTTTCTCTCGTTTTCAGATCAAGCACATCCTCCTTGTACACAGTAACCACGGTGTAGAGTTCATCCACGCTACGGAAGTCCCGTTTATCCCAGGGCCGAGGTTCGATGACACAGAGCTCTTCCTCATAGTACTCCGCGAGCGTCTTCCGGAGTTTATCAACCGTAAGTGTATCTGGTAAGTACATTGTAATTGTGTAGATCCATGATAATAAGATGGCCACATAGAAATAACTATAACTGCAATTCTACTACCGTATACGTTTAGAACAGTGCGTCTCAAAAAATGTGCAAGTAAAAAGTGTCCTGTTCTTGAAATGCTGTTTATTTTGTTCAATTTGCTTCTTTTAATCTCGAGATATATTTAGTTAATTACCAAAAGCAAAACCACAATCATGCCACTTTTAAGGGGAAGATGGCATGATAGCATCATTGATCGTAGTAAAAGTGCCACATTTGTGATGTCACCCTTTCGTTGTTAACTAAATATATCTCAGGATTAAAAAATCGAATTGAATAAACTAATCGGCATTTGAAAGCTGAAACCTTGCCCTTCACGTTGATGTAACCATTATGGCACAGTAGTATTTCATACTTACCAAAGAGGGCGCTTTTTATTTGCAATTTTTTGAGACACGCTGTATGTAAATACTGCAGTGATAATACTGTTATTATACAATTAACAAAATAATGACAAATATACTACCACTTTTAATAATAAATAATAATAATAATAATAATAATAATAAGTAATAATTAATAATAAAAGTAATAATAATAAAAGTAAGTAATAATAATAATAGAATAATGATGTTTATGATGATAATAATAATAATAATAATAATAACAATAATAATGATGATAATAACAACAAAACAACAACAATTAAAACAGTTTCCAAGTCAAATAGCTTGTGCATTGTTCAAAATTTGGTATCTAGCTTGCCACCACCCTCCCAGGTAATACGTTATTTTGAGGCGTGTATGTACACTCATATAAATACTGTATGTTTGGAAGGCGAAAAAAGAAATATTTGAGAAATACATAATATATATATGATTTTCAATACACTTTATCATTAATAGATTTCAATTGTATGTGTATATGTTTTGAACCTCCTCCGAACCCTATTACATTTTAAAAGCGGTAAAGAAAACAATAAATAGCCCCTTTGGTGCAGTTTAAAAAATATTATAATTGCATAAATTTTAGAAGAAATTTTAGAAGAAATTATTTTCGCAATTCTGTGTACAAATTTGGAAGCAACCACACAGCCCTTTTACAGAAAATAAACATAATTAACCATTCTATTTAAGAATGGAAAATAGCATTCTGTGATTTTAAATGCCTTTCCCTAAATAAGCATAATTGTCAATCATTGTTCATGATGTCAAAATTCTGTGTAAGAAGTTCCAAAGGCCCAAGTCCCTGCTAGATAAAGAAAAAAAAAGAGAGAAATAAAATCCACGAAGCAATACAAAAATATCTTTGTGATTTTCTAAACTGAAATTTGCATAAATAAAGGTAATTATTGAATTACACATATTTTTATAAAAGTTTGGATGCTCTCATGTAACTTTTCCAGTTTGCACATTAAGAATAAATATGTGTGAAGTAATAACTGAGCAGTACGAAATTGAACATTTAGAACACACACGGACAGACACACATCACACATACATATAAATTAACACAGACACAAACACACACGTACACGCAAAGACACGTACATATGTATGGAACACGTTTCACAATCCCATCGGGAACTTCGGCAGGGACAATGAAACCAGTGCATTCAGTCCAGCTTTGGCAAAAGGAAGCAATTGACAAATTCAAATTCGGGTTATTGATGTTTTGAAGTACTCAAATCTGTACCTCTGGGCAAACTTTTGAGAAGAAATCATTCTTTGGAAAGATATCTAAGTCCAAATGCTGTGACATTACATTGAGGCCAATGTAAATGACAGATCCAAACTTCTGACGTATAAGAACCGACACTTTTGTCACTTGCTTCCTTTCGCCAAATAGGTCAGTATTGTGACAGCAATATTGAAAATAACAAAACACATTCAGATAATACTCATGAATACAGGTGGACATAGATTCGAAATAATTATATCAAGGCAGGACTGATATTTGATTTGACTGGATTAAAAAAGGGGGGATTCTGTAGTAACATGAGTTCCTATGCATTTTATTTCCCCTTGCTTTAAGTGTCCCCTATTTATTCTAGTATGTCAAAGGATGTAATGTGTATAGTTCTCACAAATGCGTTATTTCTATGGTTTTAAATGGTGGTTCTAAAAGAGAACGATTTCATTCATATGGAATTTAAACACCGTGCTTACTGACACAGTGGGAATTTTGCACTCAAACTGTTCTAATTGATAAAATCCTTCTTTCATTCCTGCCACCAATTTCGGCTGATTTGAAATTGTTCGATAATGTACGAATAAAACAGTCTTACGATCTTATTAAATAGTAAACCATGATGGATTACACTGCATGTACTAGTATGTCTTTACCTTCTGATGTGGTTCCTCCTGATCTTCCGGCATGGGCCACAGATTCATGAATTGTCTTGGTGGGTGATGACGTCATTTCTGTAAGATATCAAACCAGATGTTAACTGTTAGTCTTATTGTCACTAATTGTCAGTTTGGTTTATTACAGGTATTATATTTTTTTTGAATCATTAGATCAATTTTATTTTTCCAGATACATTATCCAAATTATCGTTCTTCTTTAATTACTACTACTTCTTCTTCTTCTTCTATTATTACTACTACTACTACAACGCATGTATTTCGAATTGAAGGGGTCTTTCTATAATCATGTGTTAACGAAGTTTATGACTGGAAAATAACAAATTATTTGAAAAGAAATTAATAATTCTCCTTTCTTCTCCAAGGCGTAGAGATTATCAAAATGCAGGCGGTGCGCCTCTGCACACAGCAGAGGGGCTGGAACATGAAATTTAACAGAAATTCCCCTCCCTATAAGGGTGAGGAGTTACTTCACACTAGCATCCTGATTGGTTTCATATTTTCCGTCAAACGGTTTTGATGGTTTGAAAGACTTCCAACAAATAAAAAAAATGCCAGTATGTTCCTATATATGAGGCTGTCTCAGAAAGAAGACCACACCCCTTGAAGAATTAAGCGCCTCCTATTCTCATAAGGCAGTAGAATGGAGGATAAGAGGATGGCCTTCTCTCCAAATCATTACATCCAATGTACTGAGAAGTCGCATAACAGTAAATTTTATGATGTTTGCAATAGCAAACCTCCTTTAGAAATTAGAATCGAGAACGAATAATACATTTTAAATTGAAGAGGTCTTGTTTAAAGAATGTGGCGTATCCTCCGTACCACTGTCTTATGAAGACGGAAGGCGCTTTCTTCTTCGCTGGATGTGGTCTTCTTTCTGAGACTGCGTCAGAGTAACATATTGACATTTTTGTTTGTTCGAAGTCTTTCCAAACCATCAAAATCTTTTCACGTGAAATATGAAACGGAATTACTATGCTAATGTGAATAAGCACCCCACCCCTACATGGAGGCGAATTTCTTTTGTGGGTGCGCCTGAGTTTGGTAATCTCTCCGCCGTGGAGAAGAAAGGAGAAAGAATACTCATTGAATTATTTTGAAATAATTTGTTATTTTTCAATAATAAACTTCACTAATAAATCATTATACATGTAGAAGAATCCCTTCAACTCTAAATGCATGTGTTAAAGTATTATGTTACAATACTTTTGAGTTGGGAGGGTACTTTTACCACTGCTACTGCACAAACCAGGATTACGCAAAATACTCCTGCTGCCACTACTCCTACTACTACTACTACTACTACTACTACTACTACTGTTACTACTGCTACTACTACTGCTACTACTACTACTACTACTGCTACTACTACTACTACTACTACTGCTACTACTAATACTGCTACTACTACTACTGCTACTACTACTACTGCTACTACTACTTCTACTACTACTGCTACTACTGCTACTACTACTGCTACTGCTGCTACTACTACTACTACTACTACTACTACTACTACTGCTACTACTACTACTACTACTACTAATACTACTAATAATAATAATAATATTACTTTTTTGTATTGTATTGTATTTATTTTCCGTCAATTTAAAAACATATACAAATAAGTAATTCAGTATAATTATATGAAATGTAAAATTACACGACTGGATGGCCCTACTCAGTAGTACTTACAAGGTACCACTGTTTTGCAAAGGGGTCCAGTGATTACTACTACTGCTACTACTACGCAAACAACTACTGCGGCTTCTACTACTACCACCACCACCACACAAACTACTGCTGCTGCTACTACTACTACCCAAACTACTACTAATACCACTTCTACTACTAGGCCTACTTCTAACGTTTATGAGGACACCTGTTGTTACAAGAACAAATTTTAAGTTGAGGTTTTATTTTCCACCATAAAGAAATTGTTAGTAGAAATACAGGAATAAAACAACATAACATTTAATGTGCGCTGAGAAATCTATAGGACATAACTTACATATACGTATACGTATTCGACATAAAATGAAATAAGGTTATATTACATGTTATATCCCTCATTGTAAGTTTCTTGAATTCTGGTTGGTCAAAAGTATGTCACATGATGAAAAATAAACACACTATTCTGTGAGTCTGGGAGACAATAGTTCTGAAAGTACTATAGTAGTCGAGTACAATAGTAAAGTACTGTTGGTTGTACTCTCGACAGCGGGATCGCGATTTGAGCTTAATTAAAAAGCCGAATGAATCATGTGTACAAACACATGTACCGTACGCTATTTTTTCCGTGCGTGTGAGAGACTATAGGTTTATGAAATTGGTACTCGACTAACTAGAGTATACGTTAATGGAATTGTTTCCCTATCCGTGCCCCAAGTAAAAATAATCGCGCACCTGTATGCCGTGCGACACACACTTAATGCTGCCTTTACACGGGCACGAATTTTGATTCCGCACCACCCCGCACAGTGGCGTACCTAGACGCGCCATTCCTGTGGAATGCAGCTTGGTCAACTCTGTAATTTTGACGCATAGTTTGCGCGATGTCGTGCTAATTGTCATGCCTATGTTCCGAGCACTTCACGCATGATTTACGACAGGTATACGCATAGTCACTCCTTTTCACACCCAGATTTTGCATGCGTGTGTAGTGGTCGTACTATTTTTTTTATCACGGTTTGCCCCGACTTGCTCTGCCAATACATTTTATAGGACACAACATGTAGTAAGTTGTGCCTTCTTAATTGTCATCCAATTTGTCGCCTAATCTGAGTCTCTCTTCTTGGAGTTCTCTCCTCTTCTTTGCTGAGGACCACCAATTATTTATACTTTTGCATTGATAGAATGCCATAAAAAGATCTTCAAAGCCGCATGAACACATCTCACCAATTTCAAGGGATAATGATTCTTGTAATATAATAATCATGATGTAATTGTGATAATGAAGATAATGATGATAACAGTAGAAGCAATAGTAGTACAACAATAATAATAATAATAATAACAATAACAATAATAATAATAA
>JZLH01S0599610.1:33079-44888 GCA_001188425.1 Eucidaris tribuloides
TTATTATTATATTATTATTATTATTATATTATTATCATTATTATTATTATTATTATTATTATTATTATTATTATTATTATTATTATTTTATAATTCGTCACTTAATTAAACATTCAAGTAAAACAAAGGAACAGAATATAGAGAACATAGAAAAAAAAGCCCAGATCGTAACTGAAAACACAGTAAACGCAGGGCATTATACATACACATGGATACAATTAAAAAATTCACAAGACAAATTTACACATTAAATATTCATGTATGGGCACACTTCCCTCTATTGCACATTGCGTAATTTTGATAACAGGTGCAAGTATATGGGGCGGTCTCGCTAACGCACGAAGGGGGCACCGGTTCTTCTTGTTTTTTGTTGTGTGCAGTTTTTGCCATAAAACAAAAGAGCCAGTGCTCCCCTTGGTGTATAATGCCCGCGAGCCCGCCCTGTAAGTATTATTATTATAATTTGTTTAATTTCGTCGCCTATATACATGTAATAACAAATTTATTAACAGATGTACCACTGAATGTAGGTTCACAAGAAACCCTGCCCTCCAGAGGGATAAAATATAGCAGAATACCAGCCGGTGAATCCCTAAGAAAATAATATTTTAAAAGACCCTTTATTCCAAATATCAACCGTTTTTACTTTAAAGTGACTATTGGACATGACCTAGCATAAATATGAGCAATTTAAGGGAAACCCATGGATAATTCAAAAAGTATGACATATTATGAGCACCACATGTAGACTTGAAAAAAAAAGAAATCAAGGATACCCACCCACCCCCAAACTATTATGAGTCATGTACAATAATGTCTTAAAGCCCAAGTTTAGTTCTGGGGACCTCCCGTTACCCAACAGCTCCACGCCCCAAAGTCGCAACCCCGCAACAATAGACCTCGAATGCCTCCAGTTCCCCTCCAACTAATGAAAAATCATCAGATGACTACGGCATTCCCACACTTCTTCTTCTTTAGCTGAATATATCACAAATGACGAAGTGATTGCAAGCGACGCTAGTTTGTCCCGCATTGTTTTAAAGGACACCGGTTTCCCACACAGTGATCGAAATGTTTTCAACTGGTTAGCGTTATTTGAGCTGGCAAAGCCTCGGGATCCTATTTCGAGTGGTCGTGGTGGTAGGAAGACGACTGTGAAACCGTTTCTTTCAATGTCCGATACCATTGATGCATATTTGTTCGACTTGTATTCGTGCGCCTTGAGCAAATTTGTTTCAAATGGAACTGTAAGTTCCAAGATCAAAAGTTTGGTATCCCTTTTCCAGCCTTCCGGTTGCTAAGGCCTTTTAGCCGTCTTACGTAACCATTCATAACAAACAGCCTCCGTGTGACGCTACCGTCTTCCATTTAGCGGACGATTCTTTCTAAATCGATATTTCGTGATTTATACATTCAATTTTGTTGTGGCTTTCGGGTTATATTTCCTTAGTATCAAGCTAAATACCAAAAAGCTTTTCGATATGTTTGGTATTTTTTGAGAAAATCGAAAAAATCAATTTGAGTAAGTTGATTTTCAAAACTGTAACACGAGCGTTTGCAAAATCTTTCATTTATTTCAAGAGATGTGAACTTTGAATAAAATATGAACTACATAATGTGTGCAGTAAAAAATTGTACAAATGCCTCCTTCAAGAGTTATTAATTAATTAAACTGGATGCTGCCTAACAAGAAGTGAAGAAGCTGGCAACACAATTACAAGCCAGCACCAACAATGTCAGAAAGCTCTTCTTTGATATCAACAAACAAGAGCAATATTCCCGTCGGAATTGCGTGAGAGTTTATGGGATCAAGGAGAGCACGCAGGAAAATACGGGTACCCTTGTGTGCCAAATAGCAAAGGAAAAACTTGGAGTGGATCTGCAACCACATCACATACAGTGTGTCTCAAAAATAATTGTGCAAGTCAAAAGCGCCCTCTTGGGTAATGAGAAAACATTTTTGTGACGTCATGCTTACATCAACATCAAGAGCATAGTCTTAGCTTTGAAATGGCGTTTGTTCTGTTCAGTTTGCTTGTTTTAATCCTGAGATATGTTCAGTTTAACACGAAAAGGTAAAATCACAAATGTGCCACTTTTACTACAGTCAACAATAGCATCAGGCCCTCTTCCCGTAAAAGTGACACAGTTATGATTCCACCGTTTTGTTCTTTACAAGATATCTCGAGATCAAAACAAGCAAATTGAACAAAACAAACAACATTTTAAAGCTAAGACGTTGCCCTTGATGTTACTGTAAACATGTGTCACAGCAATATTTTCTAACTGTCAAAGAGGGCGCTTTTCACTAGAACAATTTTTGAGACGTGCTGCAGCATGTCTCAAAAATTCTGCAAGTAAAAAGCGCCCTCTTTGGCAATTAAAAAATACTCCGTTGACACGATGCTTACATCAACCTCAAGGACAAAGTTTTAGCTTTCAAATGCCATTTGTTATGTTCAATTTGCTTGTTTCAATCTCGAGATATTATGTTGTAAACAACAAAAGGGTGGAATCACAATTGTGTCACTTTTACAAGGGATTGTTGTAAAAGTGGCACAATTGCAATTTAACATTTTCTTATCTAAATTAACATATCTCAAGATTAAGACAAGCAAATTGAGCAAAAATAACAGTACTTGACAGCTAATACTATGCTCTTGACGTTGATGTAAGCATCATGTCACAAGATTATTTTCTAATTGCCAAAGAGGGCGGTTTTCACTCGCACAATTTTTTTTTGAGACACACTGTAGATCGTAGCCATCGGATCGGAAAACGGAGCAATCCCAGCCAATCAGGTGGACCGCTACCCCCCTCGACCGGTGATCGTCAAGCTTACAAGCTACAGGTACCGCCAAATGTTGATCGCGAACAGGAAATCACTCAAAAATACAGGCATGGGCATACAGGAAGACCTCACAGAGTACAATCGCAAACTTCTGAAGGAGGCCCAGCAACATGTGAAAGTCCAAGCAGCGTGGTCTATGGACAGACGAATATTTGTGATAAACAAAGCAGATGGCCACAGAACTCAGAAAAAAATAATCAAATGCATCGAAGACCTTGACTATATTTGAGTGACTGAACTTTAAAAAACAAAATAGACTGTGTGGCGAAATCTATTTCGATGCAATACCCTTTTTTTTACATTTATATATCACGAATTTAATGTAAAATAAATGTAAACAAAATATATGTACTGGCTCTCACATTCTCAGTACGATCTGATCTTTTTGTTTTGTCTTTGATATTGATTTTTGTTATATGTTTATATTTGAATTTACAGTTTTATGTCTATCTACATGTTGATATATTTGTTTTGCTTGTTTTGTCACTTATATGTGTCAGAAGTAACAACACCTTTTGAATATGAATTTGCTAATAGTTATCAAACCTACTCCTTTTCCTATTTAAAATGAATGATCCCCTTAATAACATTGATCCAGATTTACATATATTTAATCCTGTGAGTTCTACCTCATATTATTCCCCTGATGATTTCAATTTACAACACTCGCAATCTAAATCGGATTTCAGTCTTATTCATTTCAATGCTCGAAGTATTTCTAAAAATTTAGAAGCTATATCAGACTTTTTGTTGTCACTGAAACACTCTTTTACTGTTATTGCAATATCTGAAACCTGGATTTCCGGAGACCCTGTAATCCCTTTTAACTTACCTGGTTATACATTTATACATTCCGATAGACTATCTGGACGAGGAGGAGGTGTTGGTCTCTTTATTAAAATGATATTTTATCTAATGTTCGAATTGATATTTCGATAATAATATGCTAATCATAAATAGTATTTGTGAATATTTGTTTGTTAATTTGAGTGATAATAATTCTAAATATACTGTGGGTGTGATTTACAGAAAACCAGGTTCTAATGTTGATGAATTTATTGAATTTTATACTGAAACATTATCTATACTGGGTAAGGAACATAGAAATATTTATATTGTTAGAGATTTCAATATTGATTTGTTAAAATATAAACAAACCAAGATGGCCTGCAAGTTGTTAAATATATTTTCTTTCGGTTTTCATCCTCTCATTAAGAGTGCAACTCGAATTACATTAAGCAGTGAACCCTTATTGATAATGTGTTTACAAATATTTTAAAATTCTGAACTTGACTCTGATATTTAGCATTGATATACGACCATTTACCCATATTTTTACTTTCTAAGAAGACCAAAACGAACAATAATGTCCCCAAATTATTCTCGGAAAAATTACAAATGGAGGTATTACAATAATCACAACGTGTCCGGACAGTATACCCCCTGGACAATTCCCCCCCCCCCGGACAAACTACCACCGGACAATTCCCCGGAGGACAATTCCCCCTAGGACAATTCCCCTCTAGGACAACTACCCCCAGGACAACTACCCCAGGACTATTCCCCCCTAGGACAACTACCCCCCGGGCAACTACCCCCTAGGACAATTCCCCCGGAGACGAAAATCCCCCTAGGACAATTCCCCTAGGACAACTACCCCCGGACAACTACCCCCCTAGGACAACTACCCCCCCCGGACAATTCCCCCCTAGGACAACTACCCCAGGATAATTCCCCCTAGGACAACTACCACCGGACAATTCCCCTAGGACAATTCCCCCCTATAGACAACTACCCCAGAACAACTACCCCCCCCCCGGACAACTACCCCAGCGACAATTCCCGTAGGACAATTCCCCCTAGGACAATTTCCCCCGGACAATTCCCCTAGGACAACTACCCGAACAACTCCCCCCCCCCCGACAATTCCCTGCTAGACAATTGCGCGCACCGGACAATGGCATGTGACATTCTGCATGAATGATTTAGGGCGACGGCTTAAACATTACTTTTTAAGGTATGTGTGTAAGGCTCCGGGAGAGGTGATCAGGTGCACCCTTATAAAAAAGTACCATCAAAGTACCATGGTACTTTGTACCATCAAAGTACCTTCCTATGGTAATTTCGTCACGGTACTGTACCATGGTAGTACCATGGTACTCAGGTACTGTACCATGGTAGTACCGTGATGAATTACCATATGTACAGTACCATGTACTACCATGGTACAGTACCATGGTGGTACAGTGCCATGGTAATACCATGGTACTCTCCATGGTACTACCATGGACTGTACCATGGTAGTACCTGACAAATTACCATAGGAAGGTACTTTGATGATACAATACCATGGTACTTTGATGGTACATTTGAAATTATTTGCTTATATTATATTTTCACAAGGGATCGATCTACATATCACTATATCCCTAATACAACACTAAGTTCCTAAACCTATATCACTACCTACTATAACGTACAGTTTACGCGATTCCTATATATATCGACATTTTATTAGATACAGAAAGTGTGGTTAGTTCATGTGAAATTGGTAAATCAGTCCTAAATTGTTGTATTTCCTTTAATTGCATCTCAAAATGAGCCCATTTCATGCAAATTACAGCTGCTGAAATTATTTCAAACTACAACATTACTTAATCTAATGAATCACAAGTCAAATAACGAGATAAATATGATTTTCCCCGTGTAGCTATATACTCATGAATATTCATGAGCTAACAATTACCATTACATCTATGTACTACCATGGTACTACCATGGTACTTACCATGGTACTACTATGGTAGTACCATTGTACTTTCCATGGTACTACCATGGTACTTTCCATGGTACTGCCACGGTACTTTCCATGGTTCTTAGTACCATGGTATTACCATTGACAAAATTACCATAGAAAGGTACTTTGATGGTACTAATTACACGGTACTTTGATGGTACTTTTTTATAAGGCCATGAAGAAACCATGTTTGTACCATACAAAGTTCATATTTCGGTGCATAGGTACCATGGATGTACCATAGTTCTACCATTACCCTAGTACCATCGATACCATGAAAAACCATGTTTATACCATACAAATTCCATTTACCGTGGGTACCATAGTTTACCATAGTTGTACCATGCCCCAGTACCATCGCTGTAGTTGTATCCAGTCACTGACCATGGATACAAAACCCTGATTGTACCATGCACATTCTAAAAAGTATGGTACTCACTTTCAGTACCATGGTTGTAACATGGTACTACCATGGTATTACCATGGTATCCTGCAAAAACCCATAGGTACCATGGGTACCATGGTATTACCACGGTACTACCAAGGTAGTAAGTACTACCATGGTACTACCATGGTAACCATGGTACTTTTTTACAAGGGCACTCCTGTATATTGGTTGTTATGGGTACGTGCCGCTTTGACGACCCCATTTCCAGACCCCAAATTTAGCTCTCTAGATAGCCAAATTTCCCAAAAGTGCTGCTAAGGGAATTTCGGTGCACCTCATTGACCCCTAAAAGTTCAACCTCCAACTACGATTAACTATTCAATCGCTCGATAGCGTGTTTGATGTGTACGTAACTTTCGTGCATGGCTCGATATCTGATCGAGCTTGCTAGCTGATCACACGCGCACATGTCAAAGAAGACTCATTGTCTTGCATCCCTGGCCAGCTGTGCGAGCGAAGGTGCTAGACTGACTTGTAAATTACATAGCTTTAAAGAATGCATACGCGCGCTTCTTGTCCGCTCCTCAGACCTCTAGACTCCTAATTTCAGGCTCCTTAGCTCCTAAGACTGTATATTTTATTCTTTTCAACAGCTACCAAGACCCCAATTTCAGGATTTCGTGAGACGCTCCACGTCAAAATATGATTTGAGCTCCCCCCCCCCCCGGGGGGGGGGTAAGGTCCCTGCATGTTGCTCGCTTCATGTGCTCAAACCCACGCATATCATTAATTTGCATATGAAAGGAGATAGTAGATTTCACACATGCGAACTTTCATAGGCTACGCACGTGCTCTGATATGCTGCCTATGATAGACCTATCCCTTTTGGGTAGACTGGGGCCCGTATCACGAATCTTCAATAAAAATGATACATTTGAAACTAATTCATATATTACTTTGCACGGTTGGTTCTCAGTTATAAATTGTCAAATTATTTTACAGAATAAGCGCTCTCTAACCCACTTCACAACATAAAGAATTATGAATTTTTATGACTACAAGTCGAGATCATTAAAGTAGTCAAATAGTGATCACTGGACAGATGTTGACAATTCCCACATTATCAGTGATGTCACAGAGGAAAGCTATATGCAAGGGCCCGGTGCAAGGGCACTGTATATGTACTGATTCTTGCTTTGTGTTTGTATGACATTCTACCATCAATTATTATTCAAGTAAATTATGGCTGAACATTTTAAACGGATCATCATTTTGTCTGCGTTCCTCAAATGTACGTATGACATACATGTATGTATTTCCCTTCGTGAATTTTCCATGAAACATATAAAAGTGATTAGGTTTTTTTTTTTGTAAGTGGATTTGCGTTTAAGTTCATCAGATATAATCATGAATGAATACCGAAAGTAGCACTTTGGGATATCAGGTGTATACATGGAAAACGAAAAAAAAAACTTTGGTCACTCCTGCAAACGATTACACATGACCGATTTCCTTGGATTTTTGGACACCTTATAACACTATTCAGCATTTCTTGCCAGAAATGGATATATTGTCATCATTCAATCAATTATTTTATCATTTGTATCACTACGATCATTATCAGTATTTCGTCATTCATAATCGAAATAACCGATTTGGTCATTATTCAGTCGCATTCTCTAAGCATTTCTTTCAAGATGTTCAATATCCTTCAAGCAAAGGATGCTTACAATGAAACAACATAAAATTACAACCTTTAAAACATTCCTGAAACCATAGAAACTTAAAAAATGAGCAGTGAATGAGTAAATTACGAAATGCTTAATAGGTATAATCCCCAACTGAACGAAGGTGTGTGTGATGGTGTGGTGCGACTGGTGTGTGTTGTGTGTGTGTGTTGTGTGTGTGTGTGTGTGTGTGTGTGTGTGTGTTTGTGTGATCGTGATGGTGTGTGATGTGTGCTGTGTGTGATGTGTGTGCTGTGGGTGTGGTGTTGTAGTGTGTGCTGTGTGATGGTGTGTGTGTCGTGTTGTGAAATCGCCGTTAATTTCTAACAGATCCTTGTTTCTCAAGGAATCACATTATGTACAAAAGAAAGAATGGATAGCAAAAAAATAGAGAAGAGCATTTTTCACTATACTTTTTGATGAAAGTTGTGTAAATTTGCATGTTAATGAATTTCACAATTCTAGTAGAAGTTTTGGGAGCCCAATAGAGCCTTTCAGATAAAAAAATCCGCCCGAATTCCCAGAAGAAGTAGCATTTTCATTAAATTTTGAATCCTATAATATTTATGCATAAATTGTAAATACAATAGAAATTCAGGCTTTGCCAGAAGTATTGGAACCCCAAACCAAGCTACATATGAGATCAACTAAACATAAACAAAACCCTCCGAAGTATAGAAGAATGCATTTTCGTTCATTTTAGCATTTGCATAAATTTGTAGTGAATGGCTTACGAGCAGGCATGTAGCGATATGCTGCAAGGACGAGGGTGTGTTAGGGGATACCCAGGGTGTGGATTTAAGTACTCATAAGCAAATATGCGTTACCGTTTAGTATGAAAATACATGTTTTGAAGGTTTAGAATTTTGCCAGAATATTGAAAGTTGTTATTAAAATATTTACAAGAGTAAACAGAGACAGAATCTCTTTATCAAATAAAGGGAAAGCTCCGTAATAAAAAAAAAAATGTAGATGATTGGAAACGGGAACGTAGCCACGAGCGAAACAGGGACTTTTCAAAATTCTGTCTATGAATCTTGCAATTATAGAATCAACCACAATTTAAAAATAATATATTAACAAACAAATCAAATTTCAGACTTTGGGCTCAATATTTAAGATTTATTTAGATTGCTAAATTAGTTTATTTCTGCCACCATAGTTGAACACGAAAAATATTATAGCAAATAGTATGCCACGCTATTCCGCAATTTATATATATTTTGTTTGGTGGTTGCATGAGCATCCTTCAACTACCTCCCCCATAGAATCGGCCTCCTCACTTATTTCATCAGTCAAAGCAAATTCAGTAATCAAAATCGGGCCGAAGTAATAACAGAGAAGAATCAAACATTTCGAGCCATCACACGGACGGGACCCCCCCCCCCCACACACACACACACATACCAGGCCCGTTTCTCAGAATCCCCTCGCGATTTGTTGGTGGGTACAAGCACAACAGATTCTCTCACATGCACGCACAAACTTACACATAATGGGGGGGGTAGATTCCTAGGCGGAATTGTGCCTGGCGGGTAGATGTCCGGGGGGTAGTTGTCATGGGGAAATTGTCTGGCGGTAGTTGTCCGGGGGCGTAGTTGTCCTAGGCGGGAATTGTCCTGGGCGGTAGTTGTCCTAGGAGGGAATTGTCCTGGGCGGTAGTTGTCCTGGGGCGGTATGTCCAGCGAGTAGTTGTCCCGGGTGGTAGTGTTCGGGGGCGGGGTATTTGGTCGGGAGGAGTTGTCCGGCGTGGTAGTGTGTCTAGGGGGAATTGTCCTGGGGATTTCCTGGGGGGTAGTTGTCTAGGGGGGAATTGCCTGGGCGATAGTTGGTCCTAGGGGCGTAGTTGTCGGGGGGTAGTTGTCCGGGGGAGGATGTGCCTTAGGGGAATTGTACTGGGGGGTAGTTGTCCGGGGTGGTAGTTGTCCTTACGGGGGTAGTTGTCCTAGGGGGAATTTGTCTAGGGATTGTCCTAGGGGAATTGTCCTAGAGGGGGATGTCCTGGGGGGAATTGTCCGGGGGGTAGTTGTCCTAGGGCGAATTGTCCTAGGGAATTGTCCTGCGGGTGCAGGGGTAGTTGTCCTGGGAATGCCCGGGGTGTGTCCGGGGTAGTTGTCCTAGGGGCGATTGGTCCTTGGGGAGTTGTCCTGCGGGGCTAAGTTGTCCTGGGGGGGTAGTTAGTCTAGGGGGGAATTGTCCTGGGGGTAGTTGTCCTGGGGGGTAGTTGTCCTAGGGGGGAATTGTCCTAGGCGGAATTGTCCTCCGGGGGAATTGTGCGGGTGGTAGTTGTCCGGGGGGTAGTTGTCCAGGGGGTAGTTGTCCTAGAATCATTACAACATAAACTACTTAGTACAGATTGGTCAACAGTGTATAATAGCCGTGATGCAAATAACGCATACAATATATTTATAACTATGTTAACTTGTTATTATGATGACGAAAAGTAGAAAGAAAGTAACACGTAAGCCGTGGGTAACACCTTATCTTTTGCGTTGTATAAAGAAGAAACATAAATTATATAAATCCTTCCTTTGCAATAAATCTGCCTCTAAAGAAAAGAAATACAAAGAATATAGAAATAAGGTTAACAATCTATTGCGAAATGCAAAAAAGAGATATTATTTTTCGAAACTTAACAATAATCAAACTAACATATCAAGTACATGGTCGATTGTAAACTCTTTATTGAACAAGACCAAAAATGAGACATCTTCTTATTTTATTTGTGATGATGAAGAACTCCATGATTATCAAACCATTGCCAATGAATATTGTCAACAATATGGCGGCGTAGGTGTAAAGACACGTGCGGAGACCTCTTCATTTTAATTGCATCCAAGTCTCTCAAACTCTCGTCTAAATTCGATATTTCAAATCACGTTTGATTTGATGTGCCATACACTTGATTATGAGCAACTACAATCTCCGTAAGAACAATACCAAGGCGAAAAAACAAGGGAATTCTGTTCCAGAGAAAGCTGGCCAGTCGGGACCCACAATGCTATCGACAACTGACTCGACCGCACCCACGAGCGGAGGCGCCACGGCTGCAGCTGGTAGCGCTGATACCGGCGGTGGTCTCCCCGATGCATCTACAGCCGCTATTGACGAGTACTTCAGGCAAACCACCGCCGGTTCTCAGGCCATGGTGCGGGATGCAATGGATTCCATACTCGAGAATGTCCGGAGAGTGGAAACTGAGTTGGGAAAAGTAATCGAGTTTGAGAGTAAAAGAATAGATGAACTGGAGAGTAAGAATAAAGCACTGGACACTAAGATGGCAAACATGGAGAAGGAAATTAACTTCCTTCGTGAGAAAGTTCTACATCTATAGAAGGAGACATCAACAAAGGTGAAAGATTTTCACGCAGAAATAACTTCCGCATAGTCACTCACGAGAGCACTCCATAGACTTTTCCGTCGACAGTGATAGCCCGATATTTGTAGATATTTATTTCCTACAAATTTTCATCTCCACATTTAAAATGAAGTTGAAATATTAAAAACATCTTGACTTACCTTATGAATCACAAGTTGCTGTTTGGTCGACCATAAGTCACAAAAATAAAATAAAAATGTAACCACTGCACCGGAATCTGCCTTTAGATAAAAAGCAGCTTGGCCAACGTGCAGCAAATTTCTGGTCGTGGTCGCATTACTTTTATAGTTTCAGACAACCCGGGCTACCGACAGCCCGATCCACGGAGAACCCGGCCGCGCTTGGCCGACATATCGGACGGCTCGACGTACCAAACATTGGTACGCCAAGCCGGCCGAACAGTCCGCACTAGCAAGCCGAGTTGGCGTAGGCCAGGTTGTCGGTGAGCCGGGTTGTCCGAATTACATTATTATTGCGCCACAGACTGGCGGAGTAAGCGCAACGTTGTGCGATGGCTCCTAGGTTTGGTAAAGGGTACACGGCACCTTTCCAGGGGCCCATAGAAACCTATGTTAAATGCAGCAACTTCAAAGCACTCTCAAAGTTTAATCGAAACGTAGATTTTTCTTAAATCGAAGCAGGTGAAGGGAAATTATGTCTACTTTTC
>JZLH01S0599610.1:44913-55675 GCA_001188425.1 Eucidaris tribuloides
GAATTTGGGAACGAAAGTTTTTCGCCTTTTCGGCGGCTGGGATGACCGAGAGAAATTTTGGACCTAGTATTTGGCCGCTGATGAAGCCCCCACTATCCCCCCTAAAGTTTCGGCTCTAGAACCACGCTTGATCCTATTTATCTGAGGGTTGTTGTCCAGGGGGTTGGTGTGCTAAAACAGAGCATACGTATAATGAAAAGCACCACAGTATTTCCTATCTCGACAATTAATGAGAAATACAGCGCCTCAATTGACGAGTTATCTTTCGTTTGTCAGTGATTTCTGCATGCAGTCCAAAATACTCTTTCACAGAAGAAGTTTCATACCAAATGAGCTCCTGTGTAAACTGAAGAAGTCTAGCAGAATTTACATAGCCACAATGTCCCGTACCTCGGGATTGGGCTTAAATGTCCTGAATTATCAACGACAACCATAGCATCCTTGAAGAAATGATGCCAAAAATCAGAGATCATAAAACAATTGCGGATTGACGATTAGATAATAGGTTAGCAATTACAATACTGTTGAGTTTTTCTGCGTGAAATTCGTGACCAAACTGCTTTTCGAGTTCCCGTGGTGTGGATGTATTTCGGGAAAGCTTGAGGGAAACTCCCCTGCTCATCGTCACTACTTGAGATGAAAGGTGAATCTTTCAGTACGATACAGATCCAAGCGAATGAGTATTTACTTGAAAAGGCCGGCTTCATCCACTCCAATGAAAGAAATTTAGTCCGTGATTCAAGGTTATGATTATTGTCCATTTCATAAGGCTTGGTTTACAACGAGCTTATGCCAGAAGGGCAGCTTGTAATTAAAAAAAAATCTACGAAGACGTTGTCTCTCGTCTTTCTTCACGATGAATTTCAAATATTTAAACATCATGAATTCTTGGAAATATATCAACCCTATTTATTTCGAATCTTTGCACTTGGGATATCAAAGTGATCCAAAGGGTTTTATTTGGTTCTTTAAATGAGGCTGGAAGTCGTATGTACTTTATCCTCACAAGCGCCAACGTCTTATTCAATCGGATACGATTGATTTAACTCTTAAATGCATAATGTCACTCTGATATTTATACATACATATTGCAAATGAATATGAATAATTGATTTTAATCCATTTCATGAACAGGTGGCTATTACATGTACTTGGAGTCATCTTGGCCAAATAGTAACGGGGACCGAGCAGTACTGACCAGTGTTACAATCACTCCTCCGTCAAGCTGTAGCCAAGAAACACGTTGTTTCCAGTTTTGGTTTCACATGTATGGACTCAACATCGGTCAACTCAATGTGTACTTTGGAACCTCATCTACACCGGTATGTTTCATTCAATAATCACATTACTTTATTTCGGTAATTCTAAACATGTTATCTCAAAAATGTTATTCCGTTCATCAGTTTTGTCGACACCAAAATATTTTCAGTGAAGTGCATTACAGAATTTACAGTGTGCCTCAAAAAAAATGTGCAAGTAAAAACCCCCGTCCTTGGCAATTAGAAAATACTCTTGTGACATAATGCTTACGTCAACGTCAAGTGCATAGTCTTAGCTTTCAAATACCGTTAGTTTTGTTTAATTTGCTTGTCTTAATCTTGAGATATGTTTTGTGTCACTTTTACTCGGAACTTTTGTAAAAGTGGCACACAAAAGTTCCGAGTAACAGTGACACAATTGTGATGCACCCTTTTATTGTTTCCAACATATCTCCAGATTAAAACAAGCAAATTGAACAGAACAAATGGCCTTTGAAATCTAAGACATTGCCCTTGACGGTGATGTAAGCATAATGTCACCAGAATATTTTCTAGTTGCCGAAGAGGGCACTGTTTACTTGCAGAATTTTTTAAGACATGCTGCAGCACGTCTCAAAAAATTGTTCAAGTGAAAAGCGCCCTCTCTGACTGTTCGAAAATACTGCTGTGACACAGGTTTACGTTAATATTAAGGGCAAAGTCTTAGCTTTCAAATGCTGTTTGTTTTGTTCAACGTCCTTGTTTTGATCTCGAGATATCTAGTAAACAACAAAACGGTGGAATCACAAATGTGTCATTCTTACGGGAAGAGGGCCTGATGCTATATTGACTGTAGTAAAAGTGGCATGTTTGTGATTTTACCTTCTTGTTGTTAACTGAACATATGTCAGGATTAAAACAAGCAAACTGAACAGAATAAATGGCATTTGAAAGCTAAGACTATGCCCTTGATGGTGATGTAAACATCACGTCACAAAAATGTTGTTCTCATTACCAAAGAGGGCGCTTTTTACTTGCACAATTTTTTGTGAGAAACACTGTAGATTTTACATACAAATAAATAAGGATAAAATTGAATGCAAAATTAAAAATAACAAAAGCAGTACTTTAGATGGTAATGTTTTGAGCTCTAGGCTACACTTCTGACACGTTGCACCTCCATGGGCTATATTTGATACCTGAACGTAAAATGTTGTACTTGAAAAGTGCTAATTGGTTGAAAATTAATGTACCTTGTAACTACTGTGATTGTTAATTTAACACAAAGTTTCGTATTGTGGTACATATTTTTTTTTCCTTAACTGAAACATGTGATTATACATTTGTCTATAAGTACAAGTAATATAAATATCCTGACAACATAAGTAAGATTTAACACCCTTTCCGTAAGACATATTTCTCTTAAAGTGAAATGGCAGGATTAGACATAGTCTTCAATTTAGGACAAAATGCTCCCAGAATCAAGAATACTATTTCAGGTTTCTGCTGTGAAAGTTTTATAGTCAGATATTTCCTCTTTGTTGTACAATTATTATCAGAAAATTTTGTGACTGTGAAATTTGTTGTGTAGCTTTCTGTGGGATCAATTTCTATCAGGTATGAGATTAATTTAATATCAACAATAATCAACAATATGGCATCGTAGGTGTAAAGACACGTGCGGAGACCTCTTCATTTTAATTGCATCCAAGTCTCTCAAACTCTCGTCTATATTCGATATTTCAAATCACGTTTGATTTGATATGTCATACACTTGATTATGAGCAACTACAATCTCCGTAAGAACAATACCAAGGCGAAAAAACAAGGGAATTCTGTTCCAGAGAAAGCTGGCCAGTCGGGACCCACAATGCTATCGACAACTGACTCGACCGCACCCACGAGTGGAGGCGCCACGGCTGCAGCTGGTAGCGCTGATACCGGCGGTGGTCTCCCCGATGCATCTAAAGCCGCTATTGACGAGTACTTCAGGCAAACCACCGCCAGTTTTCAGGCCATGGTGCGGGATGCAATGGATTCCATACTCGAGAATGTCCGGAGAGTAGAAACTGAGTTGGGAAAAGTAATCGAGTTTGAGAGTAAAAGAATAGATGAACTGGAGAGTAAGAATAAAGCACTGGACACTGAGATGGCAAACATGGAGAAGGAAATTAACTTCCTTCGTGAGAAAGTTCTACATCTAGAAGGAGACTTCAACACAGGTGAAAGATTTTCACGCAGAAATAACTTCCGCATAGTGGGGATTAAAGAGGCCGAGAATGCATGGCAGGAGGACTGTGTGTCCATCGCTGAAGGTATTCTTCGCGACAAGTTCGGCTTGGCTGTCCGCATCGAGAGGGCTCATCGCGATGGAGCTAAGCACGACAACCGACCGCGTCATATCCTCGTGAAGACCCTGTCGTATCGCGACAAACAACATGTTGTGAAAGGCTAAAGAATGCTAGATTTTTCATAGTCGACGACCTAACCAAGAAAGATCTTGAGGAAAAGAGAAAATGGGCAGAAAAGGTGAAATCCCTGTACAATAGCAGAACTAAGCTTCGGTTTTACGCCGGGAAGTGGAGAGGGAATGGAGGAGAGCCGTTTAAGTTTGTGTAATTGTGATACATTCGAATAAATGGAATACCAGACTTATCCGCCATTTTGTTTTCTCTGAAGAATTGTTCTAGCGAGGTATGACATTGTTTGATTATCATCGTGCTCTTTATTTTTCCGATTTCACAACATTATGTAAGACTTTGTTGACGATTCATCTCTATTTTTGTTATATGCCAGCTGGTTATTAATTTTGAATCATAAGAACATTGACTATTTCGCGAAGAAACCAGCATAGTTTATGGACTGGTACTTTAGGAATATTTGAATTTTGATTACTATGTCGATTGTGTTGTATGATGCTAAACTTGAAAATATTTATCTATTCTAAATGTATCAATATGTAAAATATAGCTCATCAATGATTATCAGGAGTACAAGTTTTTATTTGTCATTGCGAAGCAGCACAGTGCAGGCCATGAAATAAATGACCGTTAGAATGCCTGTTTGGATAATTTCATTACACACATATATTTTCTCTTGATCAAAACTTTGCACTAAAGATTTGAATTTGACAGTCCTGTGCATCTTTGCTTCATTTTTTTCGCTTCATTCTTTAATGACATGCTATACCAATGGTTGAGAAGTCAATAGCAGATTGTTTTCCTTCTGGGTTACTTTAAGGTTATTGGTGTTTTGGGGGTGAACAGTTTATTGAAAAATATGCTTAATCATACATTTTTATTTATGCTTCTCCATAAATCATGAGGTCGAGTCAGTCTTGTAAAAGATTCTTACAAGACAGTTTTGTGTCTTGCTAATAACATGTATTTTTTTTACATGTTATTTTGCACAACATTTTATTGCCATATGTCTAGCATGTCAGCATTGCATATTACCAAATATACTTGTCAGTCGTGCATCGATTTACGTATATTATTGTTTTAATAAGTATTCATCGAATGTTACAAGTCAATTCTATAGTGAAGTTCTAATTTATGATGTCTTGGATAGGAATACAGTTTTTCATGTAAATGCCTGATATACCATGGGTAGTCACACAGATTTGTTTTTAAATGAGACCATTGATATGCCTTCTTGCCAGTATTATTTACCTAGTGAATTTAAGAATAAGATTACTTTCAAACACGATCACTTCAGTATACTTCACATAAATGCAAGAAGTTTATACAAGAATTTCGATACATTTCAAGAACTATTATCTCTTGTTGAGTATGAATTTAGTGTTATTTGTGTAACAGAAACATGGCTTAATGAAAAGTCACCACAATTGTTTGATATCAATGGCTATTTACTTTTTCATGTGGACAGAAACAATATGAAGGGAGGGGGTGTTGCCATGTATATCAAGGAAACATACCAGTTTAACATAAGAAAAGATTTACATTTTGCAAGTCATAGTGCTGAATCACTGTTTATTGAGGTTAATAATTGTAATTCAAAGAATACTGTGATTGGGGTGATCTACAGACCACCTAATTTAAATACTGAAATATTTTTGTCTGATCTTGATCTTGTTCTCCACAATCTTTCCTCTGAAAATAAAGATGTATATTTGTCTGGTGATTACAATATCGACATTTTAAATGCAAGCAAACATTGCCAAACTTTTGTAAATATATTAAATTCCTATGCATTATATCCTTCCATAGATAAGCCAACTCGTCCAAAGCTCCAAGAAAACCGTGGATTACTTATGGAATTATAAAATCAATTAGAAAAAGAAACAAACTTTATAAGACTAGTTTAAATGATCCTTCCCTAACAAATATTAATAAATATAAACGATATAGGAATGTATTAACATCTATAATAAGAAATTCAAAGAAAGCATATTATTTACAAAAATTTGAAAATACCAGAGCTAACGTGTCAGCAACATGGAAAAATATTAATGATTTACTCGGTAAAAGAAAGCAAATGAATTTAGACCACAAATATTCGCACGGTGATGAGGTTTATGAAAATTTGGATGATATCGTGAATGGTTTTAATGATTATTTCATCAATGTTGGGCAGGACCAAGCTTCAAAAATACCGGATACTACTACACAATTTACTCAATTTCTGGGGGGCTAATGTCAAGCTTCATTATTCTATAATCCAACCAATTCGGAAGAAATATTGACTATTGTTAGAAATCTTAAGAATAGACATTCGTTTGGATATGATAAAATTAGTAACAACCTGCTTAAAAAAATAATTTCAGTAATAATAATGCCCTTTGTTTACATATGTAATTTATCTTTGTCGTCTTGAGTATTTCCAACTGATATGAAAGTAACCAAGGTGATTCCTATTTATAAAAAAGAGGATCATACACTTCTGGTAAATTATCGTCCCATTTCTGTTCTCTCATCATTTTCAAAAATTTTAGAACGTCTTGTTTACAATAGGTTGGTATC
The DNA here is from genome assembly GCA_001188425.1 of Eucidaris tribuloides. Classification (NCBI taxonomy): domain Eukaryota; kingdom Metazoa; phylum Echinodermata; class Echinoidea; order Cidaroida; family Cidaridae; genus Eucidaris; species Eucidaris tribuloides. The sequence continues at coordinate 51,134 of JZLH01S0599610.1, forward strand.
ATTTCTGTCATCACATGAGTTGTTAAATCCATGCCAGTATGGTTTTCGTAAACTTCATTCTGCTGACTTAGCTCTCGTTGATTTATTTGATAAAATATATTTTTTGGCAAAAAAGGAGCACGTAATTTGTGTTTTCATGGATTTAAGTAAAGCATGTGACACTTTAGATCACAACATATTACTTTATAAATTAAAACATTTTGGTGTTAGAGGTATAGCCCTAGATTGGTTTGAAAGCTATACAGTGTGTCTCAAAAAAAATTGTGCAAGTGAAAACCGCCCTCTTTGGCAATTAGATAATACTCTTGTGACATGATGCTTACATCAACGTCAAGAGCATAGTCTTAGCTTTCAAATACCGTTAATTTTGTTCAATTTGCTTGTCTTTATCTTGAGATATGTTAATTTAAATGAGAAAGGGTAAAATTGCAATTGTGCCACTTTTACTACAGTCCCTTGTAAAAGTGACATAATTGTGATTCCACCCTTTTGTTGTTTACAAGATATCTCAAGATTAAAACAAGCAAATTGAACAGAACAAATGGCATTTAAACGCTAAGACTTTGCCCTTGACGTTGATGTAAGCATCATGTCACGAGAGTATTTTATAATTGCCGAAGAGGGCGCTTTTTACTTGCAGAATTTTTTGAGACATGCTGCAGCACGTCTCAAAAAATTGTTCAAGTGAAAAGGCGCCCTCTTTGACAGTTAGAAAATACTGCTGTGACACATGTTTATGTCAACATCAAGCTTAATGTCTTAGCTTTCAAATGCTGTTTGTTTTGTTCAATTTGCTTGATTTGATCTCGAGATATCTTGTAAAAAACAAAATGGTGGATCACAATTGTGTCACGTTTACGGGAAGAGGGCCTGATGCTATTATTGACTGTAGTGAAAACGGCACATTTGTGATTTTACCTTTTCGTGTTAAACTGAACATATCTCAAGATTAAAACAACCAAACTAAACAGAACAAACGACATTTGAAAGCTAAGACTATGCCCTTTATGGTGATGTAAGCATGACGTAACAAAAATGTTTTTCTCATTACCAAAGAGGGCACTTTTGACTTGCACAATTATTTTGGAGACACACTGTATTTCTGAAAGGCAGCAATTCACATGTATACATTCAGTTTGCTCTCGTACACAGTATATTAATTGTGGGGTACCACAGGGCTCCATTTTAGGTCCACTTTTATTTCTTATGTACATTAATGACATTATTTATTCATCACCTTTGCTACAATATATTCTTTATGCTGATGACACCACAGTTCTTTGTTCACATCCTGATATCAATAAGCTTTTTGAAATACTTAATAATGAATTGCCTAATATATCTTCATGGTTCCAGAGTAATAAATTAGGTTATTGGTGTTTTGGGGGTGAACAGTTTATTGAAACTATCTTAATCATACATTTTTAATTATGCTTCTCCATAACATGAGGTCGAGATCAGTCTTCGTAAAAGGATTCTTACAAGACAGTTTGTGTCTTGCTAATAACATGTATTTTTTTTATCATGTTATTTTGCACAACATTTTATTGGGCCATACTGTCTAGCATGTCAGCATTGCATATTACAAATATACTTGTCAGTCGTGGCTATCGATTTACGTATATTATTGTTTTAATAAGTATTTCATCGAATGTTTACAAGTCAATTCTATTAGTGAATTCCTAATTTATGAGATCTTGGATGGATACAGTTTTTTCATGTAAATGCTGATATACCAATGGGTAGTCACACAGATTTGTTTTTAAATGAGACCACATCTGATATGGCCTTCTTGCCGAGTATTAATTTACCTAGTGAATTTAAGAATAAGATTACTTTCAAACAGCCGATCACTTCAGTATACTTCACATAAATGCAAAGAAGTTTATACCAAATTTCGATACATTTCAAGAACTATTATCTCTTGTGAGTATGAATTTAGTGTTATTTGAGTGAACAGAAACACATGCTTAATGAAAAGTCACCACAATTGTTTGACGCGTCATATCCTTGTGAAGACCCTGTCGTATCGCGACAAACAACAGGTTGTGAAAGGCGCCCGCGAAAAGCTAAAGAATGCTGGATTTTTCATAGTCGACGACCTAACCAAGAAAGATCTTGAGGAAAAGAGAAAATGGGCAGAAAAGGTGAAATCCCTGTACAATAACGGAACTAAGCTTCGGCTTTACGCCGGGAAGTGGAGAGGGAATGGAGGAGAGCCGTTTAAGTTTGTGTAATTGTGATACATTCAAATAAATGGAATACCAGACTTATCCGCCATTTTGTTTTCTCTGAAGAATTCTTCTAGCGAGGTATGACATTGTTTGATTATCATCGTGCTCTTTATTTTTCCGATTTCACAACATTATGTAAGACTTTGTTGACGATTCATCTCTATTTTTGTTATATGCCAGCTGGTTATTAATTTTGAATCATAAGAACATTGACTATTTCGCGAAGAAACCAGCATAGTTTACGGACTGGTACTTTAGGAATATTTGAATTTTGATTACTATGTCGATTGTGTTGTATGATGCTAAACTTGAAAATATTTATCTATTCTAAATGTATCAATATGTAAAATATAGCTCATCAATGATTATCAGGAGTACAAGTTTTTATTTGTCATTGGAAGCAGCACAGTGCAGGCCATGAAATGATAAATGACTGTTAAAATGCCTGTTTAGATAATTTCACTACACACATATATTTTCTCTTGATCAAAACTTTGCACTAAAGATTTGAATTTGACAGTCCTGTGCATCTTTGCTTCATTTTTTTCGCTTCATTGTTTAATGACATGCTATGCCAATGGTTGAGAAGTCAATAGCAGATTGTTTTCCTTCTGGGTTACTTTAAAGGGTACCAACACCCTGAAAATCAAATTTGTATACAGCTAGAATACACAACAAATAACCACTATTCAGTTGTCATAGCTCGTGAAGTGATCATATTTTGATAATGATCATCATAACATTTAGGAACTCAGTTCCGCGCGTTCAATCTCAGTTCCGTAAACGCCGGTTATGTGCGTACGCGTTCTGGTTATACGCGTACGTTTTTACCAAAACTATCTGAGTTCAGGATCGATCATCATACGTATAGTAAACAAATATACCATGCACTGAGAGGCTCGCCCCGAAGAAAACTAGTACTCATAATGGCCAGTCACGGCCGAAGAGAATCATAATTTCCACATGGTGCCTCGAATAAAAAGTGGCATGGTAATATTTTGATTTATATCCCTAGATCAAAAAATTAAAATAAACGAAGTTTGGAAAGGAGATGAGTTTGACCAAAACTAATTTGGAGCTAAGTACAGTGTTGATTGATCGCGCTGCATGAACGTCGGCACGCAGCAGCAGCGGAGAGTCCGCACAGTATTGTGTCGTACACCAGTCGGCGGGTGCTTTATGTGACGTCACGATATCGGTATAAGGCGAAAATATACGATATGGCAGTGGACGTCACGAATTCTGGATATCGCTCTTTCGGCCAATGCTCATGGTATGGTGAAACTGGATATCCATTTCCAGAGTGAACCACCCTTGGCCATCACTACAAGAATATTTTTTGAATCATAGGATATAATATGCACTGTGTGTAACACACTACTAGATTATACGCCGCACCGGTCGGCATTCCTGATCGGAATACATTGCAATAGTTTTCAGGCAGTCTATCTCAAAGCACGCTTCATCCAAAAACTTGCCTGAAAGTGTCGACGTCCTCGGTCGCAAACAGGTAGACGCCGTGTTTCAAGGGTCGAGACTCGCGAAAAGGCGGAACTCCAGTGCGGCTCGCTTGAGAAGTTACTCGCCGTGCACTTGACAGGCTCAACTCGGCTGTGAGCTTACAATGCGGGAAAAGGATTGAGACGAAGCCTGAATTGAGGGATTGATATAATAATATATACCACTATAATATGCTTCTGTATCTAAATGCACAATACCGAGGCTATTATTTGGAGACCAGTCGGATTCAAACTTAGTATTTGTCATGTTTGTGGGTGCGAGTAAATGTCCCACTGGAGGCCGCCTGCATGGCCGCGTCGGCCAAACGCCGCGGGTGGTGGGGGTAGACTGGAACGTTTGTGGTAGTGACAAATGCAGAATTCTCTTCTCTTCATGCGCAATATAACGGCGGACGCAGCGCCCCGTCCTTTTATTCGTGAACTTTTTCTTGAATTACCGCTTTCAATAAGCAGATAGTAACAGTTACACATTTAACCCTTTCAAGTTTAATTTAGTACAGGTTGCTACACGCCGCTTATAAAGATGACAAATGCCATTCCCGCGCTACTTACCGGCAAACAATAGCAGAAAAAGGATCCGGGTCTTTTGATTAAAAAAAAAAACTGTTTGAGATTTTTTTGCCAATTTACATAGCGTCCGCTATGCAGAAGCGTACGCTTTCAAGTCATCAAAACTGACAGGAGTAGAACACCATATCGTTTACCCACAAATAATAAGACGCAGATCGTAGGCCTATACATTCTGTATGTCAACGACTTCCGATTAAGAAAGCCTAAATGTAGGATCC
>JZLH01S0599612.1:0-16289 GCA_001188425.1 Eucidaris tribuloides
GGAAACTCACTGCAATATAAAGTCAGTTCAGTAGTATTGTTTGCAGTATTTATCTTGTAATCTATTAAATTCAAAACTCAATATGTAATTCAAAAAGAATTATAACATCTACATGTATATTATGTTAAAATATGTTACGTTTTTGTTTGATATGTTTATTCTTCAATATTTGTTGTCACTACACAATGGAATCTGTTCTTGCAGATAAGATCGTTTAAAACTCAACAGTAAGCACTTTAAAAAGAATTCTGCAACTTGTATTTTAACCTGTTGGCTATGGGAACCGGATGTGTCCTGTGTTAACTATATGAGATTTTCAGAATCTTGGAAGCAACAGGTCAAAAGGTTTTTGCCAATTATATGGTTGTTTTTTATGTTTGTTTGTCACAGAGTGAAATCTATTGATAACTTAAGGTCATTTGAACAATTTTGCAATTTAAAAGGAAGTTTGTAACATATATTTTACAAGTTTTAATTATGTTTGTTTTTCATGTTTGTTTGTCAGCACACAGAGAATTCCATTTATACACATAATCATTTAAAACTTAAGAATTTTGCAACATGTCTTTTAAATGGTGTTGTTTTGTTCATGTGTTTTTCATGTGTGTTTGTTTGTCACATTATTACTAGCATGTACCCAAAGAATAATCCTCACGGAAGCCAGCCTGCCGAAAGCATTGCTCTGATCGTATCAATGGTGTTTACACTGGACATGGTACATGTATCAAAAAGGTATCCGAAGACTCCAAATAAGTCTATATATTCACACTGTTTGTCACACATTCACTAGAAGATTATTGAGAAGAAAAGGATGGCATGTAACCTAAGCTTTGATATCGTGTTTCATCCAGTTTTAGAAAATTTGCGTTGCTAGCGGGCATGCATGTACACTATGAGTGGGAGATGCTGTTTACTTTATTGGTTTGAAGCACAAAAAACCTGATAATGTGCTATCTGTATTGTTAGAAATAGATTAAAGACACTATAACATTGTGGAAGACCCATTTAAAATTATCAAACTTCATTATCTGACATATCTGACATTGTTTGAATGGACAAATAAACATCCTAGACCACAAAAGTTCAGGCAGTAATGCTGTCACTTGTAAAATAATACATGTGCGATAAAATTGGCACATGAATTATTCTCGGCCGATGAAAATTCTGCCACACAGCAGTCTATGGGGGGAAAACAGGAATGGTCTATCAATTATTTTAACTTTTTTACCTTTCAATGTGCCAAAGTGGCAGATCTACACCAAATAATACATAGTAAGTCCATAGAAGTTTAACTTCTCTGGCATGTTAAGAGTTTAAGCACTTAAAGGTTAGTGACATGATTGGGAACACTTGAAAATAACTGGTATATAGTGTATAGTATTGTGTGTATATAAGTATAGTGAATGAATTTGTATTGTGTAGTATAATTTATGTGAATGATGTATGTCTATAAAATGCCAACAGAGTGAATTTCCCTTGTGGACAATAAAAGTAATGAATCTGAATGAATCTGAATGAATCTGAAAATGCCTAAAGAACCAAATGAGTTGAAATATATACCAACTATACACTAGCAGGAGTGGATCTCCCACCTGGGAGGATTTGTCTGTAATTTGATTACTTAAGGAGAATCAAGCATAAATGTAGGAGTATTTTAATTTTATCTGGGGACGATAAAAATAAGCCCCATAGAGAGCCACACAGCAGGTTTCCCTGCTACGAGTGATATTGACATTGTTTATTTTAGGATGAGTCAACGTTTGACTACAAGATTTTCACAGGAGAATCCTTGCATAGTATACTTGATTCTAGAGTAGTTTCAGCCCAAGTTGAGGACTACCCCAATCATGTCATTTTCATGTCATGTCATGATCATTTTGAACTGTAATTTTTTCAGGGCTTCATTTTTAGACCTTATCAAAGACTATCATATAGCTCACATTTCTTAAATGGAAATATTGTTATACAATGCCTCTAAATAAACAAATTCAAGACAAATCCTGCCAGCCTGGATACATACTCTGGTCTACATGTAATAGTACCTTCAAAGTATAATTTGGTCGATCAGACAAGTTTTTCATTAGTCTGTCATGGTACTAGTACCCCAGCCATCGGAAAAAACAACCAAACAAAAAAAAAGAAGCAAAAAACAAATCATCAAAACCAACAGATTTGGTTTCCAGAGAACAGATATCACTGTGCATTTCCTATGGCACAAACAGTGAGGGCCCCCAATTTGTTTCATTTTTTTTGTTTTATTTTCTCATATGGTATTTCAGAACATGTGACTTTCAGGACATTTTAGATCATAACGGTTTAGATACAAAACACCACAGAAAATTGTTATTTCACCCTTTTTTCCAAAATTATACACTGTCATTTCATGAATTTTCACTAATCTTTTTTTTAATTTTTAATTTGAAGGATAAAGTGTTGTCGTAGTTAACCTTTTGGCGACAGGAACCACATATTAAGCCATATGAGAATTACAGATTCAGTAAGGCAACCGGTTAATAGATAGGCCGTATGTTTATGTATGGTCACGTGTCGTATTGGTGGGACCCCCTTTGCGTTAAGCACCAAAATTATGAAATTTGCACTTTCTTGCATTTAAAACTCAATATAACTCAAAAAGTACTAATGAGAAACGCAACAAAAGATACATTTTCTGAAAGCTTATACTTCAGAGAATCTCAATCATACAAGGTCAAGTTTTGTATACGGGTGTGCAAAAAAAATAAAGGTAATACGCACAAAAATACGTATAGTTTTGTGATATTGAGACGCACTGCCATTTACACTTGTTAGTATTATGTCATTGGCTCAAAATTGATGTATATTTGAAAAGCCACTTTCAGCTTAAAGAAAATGTATGGTTTTATCTACTTTTTGATTTCTCAGATGAGGTGATACAGGTTGTGAGCAGAGAATAGTTAAAATTGTGTTGCGATTTGTTACAAAAACATTAATTACACTAATTAAACAAAACAATGTTATTAACTAACTAAACAAATTTAGAGATTAATAGTAGATTATTGTTTATAAATGATGCAGTAGGTTGTATCTAAATAATTTCAACCAAATTTTAGCCCTGAAGGACATACACTTGTGTGTTCTTACATGGGCAGTAGCTATCATGCTTCATAATCGTGTACAAGTCAATGGCAAGCATAAGCTCCACCATGTAATGTAATGTAAGTAATTAATGACCTAGAAGACAATATATGTCATTTTAACTATTGAGAATTGTGACAGTACAAAACATGTGTTCAAGTTAGCTAAGATGCATATCATAGACTTCGCAAGATAGCTTATTCTGCTGCATGAATAGTAGGAAAAACTAAAAGAGTACAGGTGATATTTGCAATTTCTCCATAGAGATTGTACAGACTCCTCCACACGCCTTATCCTCCACCCGCTTATCCACCAGACTTTACCATCGTTAACAATTTTTGCATTTTCAGCTAATTAACAAGTGTTCATACTAAGATTAGTTTACTGCAATTCAAAGAGCTGAGTAATTTTGCTGTAGAATGCATGAGCCCAAATTCATCATAATTGGATAAAGAATAGCTCTGGGACAACAAGTTGAATGAAGAAGAGGACTAAAAAATGTAACACCACCAGGTATTTGGGGGTCCCACCATACAACACATGACCGTATATCGTTGCTTGTCTGGCAGAAGGGCCCGAGCAAACATGTAAGTTCCTGGCAGAAGGGCCCTAACACTACATGGTCTGTAACTCGAAAACCATTGGCTCTTTTCACACGAAACCAAAGTAGTGCGATATTTCTAGATCCTTCTGTCAGTTTATTGCCAAATAAGGCAATAGGAGAAAATTTACTGTTAAGTCCCTTCTGCCAGGAATACTACAGTCCCTCTCCCAGACAACCAACAATATTTTCGCTTTAAAGGTTAGTGACATGATTGGGAACGCTTGAAAATGCCTCAAGAACTAAATAAGTTGAAATACATGTATATACCAACTATACACTAGCAGGAGTGGATCTCCCAGCTGGAAGGCTTTGTCTGTAATTTGTTTACTTCAGGAGAATCGAGCATAAACATAGGGGTATCTTAATTCTATCTGGGGACGATAAAAATAAGCCCCATAGAGAGCCACACAGCAGGTTTCCTTGCTACGAGTGATATTGACATTGTTTATTTTAGAATGAGTCAACGTTTGACTACAAGATTTTCACAGGAGAAACCCTGCATAGTTTACTTGATTCTAGAGTAGTTTCAGCCCAAGTTGAGGACTACCCCCAATCATGTCATTTACCTTTAAGCTGTCAGTGATGACAAAATAATAATAATAATAATAATAATAATCTGTTGTTTTTACAGGCTGTGTTTGTGTTTGTGTGTGTTTGTGTGTGTGTGTGTGTGTGTGTTCACCTATCAAATTTTCCTCCATCACCATACAATGTATGTGTTTTGTCCTCCCATGCACCTGCCCAAATCCTAGTCAGGGCATCCCCCAGGGGTTATTTTGACATCACACTGTGCCCGAAACAATGAACGTTAGGACATTGTTTGCGATTTTAGCTTTGCCACTGTATCACGTTTTGATGCGTTAAGAAAACAAATAGATATCCACTTGTAAATTTGCTTGGGGGCCGCCCAGAGCCGAGGTTTGCACTTGTGCAACCGAACCCGGAGAAATCTACACTTATTGAGTTGGAAGTAATTGAGTGTGTTCAGTCTATACCCCCTTCAGTATAACATTCTTGAACGTGGCCAGTTTCTCTAAACTTGTTACATCGGAAAAGAGAGAGCTTGCAAATTTATCCCTGCTTGTTTCGCAGGTGTATTGCCTACTGCATTTCTCACACATTCCGCCGATGTATAATGCACGCGGCTGCTAATCGAATTTATTTTTCCGTGAAAGGCGTAATTTGGTGTTGACGTTCCACACATTTGGGATCACCCGACTCCTGGTCTTTTGTCTGCTCTGGGGGCAGAATTTGGTTTTAAATTCAGAAACAGTTTTGTCAGTGAATTAGGAGAATGATAACCTTAGTGTCACCATTCACCTTTGCTACATGTATAAAGATATGACATCATTACCTTTGTTCTTCAGGCATATTAGTGAAATATAATCTTTGAATGAGATGTATTGTAAATATCATACAGTTAATATAATACTGTATATGCTGAATATTCTGTGGTGGTTTATTGTGGCCAATTTCACGTCTTAATGAAAGCAAAAATTTTCACTTTGTGATATTTCTGTACAAATTGAATGCAAATACATGTACAATAGAATTGCAAAATATACTCTCACGAATTCCCTGTACTGAAGCATTAATCGCAAAAATAAATAGATGCGAAATATATGGCGTATATAGTAAATGCTGTAACGCTGGTTTAGCTTGTCTTTGCATTACTACAGTTTTACAAGGGAATGAGTTACAAAACGCCCACACAAGCAGTGTAAGTTTTCAAAATTGTCTTAAATGTTGATACAAATAGGACTTTTCAAATACTATGCAGTAGGCTGTTCCAGAACTACTGGTTCTGTGCAAATAAATGTACAATTGCCAAGAATTACAGTTACTCTTTTAGATGGGCGTGCTTACAGGAGCACTGTGTTACACAAATTTCAAAGACTATGAAAATAAGAAAATGATATGTTTAAAGCATACTGTATAATTGCTACATGTATGTATACACAGTAACTTTGCTGTGTCATACCCATATATCCAGAAATTTATAGAATGGGTGATTTTCATGGAAGTCTCAGAGTAACATAATGGAAGTATTCTGATGGACTGTATTTCATTAGTTTGATGTAGTGTATTAATGGGCCATTCTTTGAAAAGTGAAACAAATTGTCACACACGTGACAAAACTTCTTTGACCTCTCTGACCCTAAATAAGTATGATTAACATAACATTAAATATTTTCACTTGATCACTATTGACATATATAAGATATTTTTACATTTCAAAACAATGTATGTGCAAGGCCTTTGGAATTACATGAGATACAGAGGTCAAATAAGTTCTGTCACATGTGTGACCATTTGTTTCACTTTTCAAAGAATGGCCCTAATTGTCCTTTATTTCTGGGCATACATATTAAAGGGGGAGGGGGTATGATAGATGATCATATTCTGATAAGCCTCCTGCACAAGTCCATGCAGCATTGGAGTAATGTCAGAAGTACATTCACCTTCTGTCGTAAATGGTTCAGAACCATTATATGTCTACGCCCTAGCGGCCCTACCTACTCGGGGCCCAAAAAGAGATGACGTTTGTATTTTAGTAGAAGGCTTGGAGTACCAGGATTTCTTAAGCCATCTTCCCCTATTTATCAGCCTAAAAAAGGTGGGGGAAGGGGAGAGAATGATGCATAAATGCCTCCCATCCCCCTCCCCATGATAAAGAGGTGACTTTTATTTTTTGTACTTAGACAGCTTTCAGAGTATTCTTTTCTGAGGTGGTAGCTCCAAAAATAACTCAATCGATGTTTTGACTTAATCGTTCTAGCCGTCATCAGTGACCTTTGTTTACTGGATGTTTGCTTCCTATGCTTGCACCCACCTTCGCCCTCCTCCTGAAAATCCTAGATCCGCCACTGCTAGCTGCCTTTTCTGCTATCCACACTCTCATGTCGGCGATCATGCGAAGACATCCAAGCCAGCTTGATCTTATCATCAAGTTGATGGCTGTCAGTGCAGTAATATCCAATTAACACGAACTTCTCCTTTATCTTGTGTTGTCCCATTACCCTATCGCTCTCCCAGATTTATCCTATCATCTATATTTAGCGATTCAATTTCACAATCATAACGAGATAATGGATTCAAAAAGTTGATTCTACACTGGGCTTTTGTCATGAATTGTGATCGAGTATATGCACTGCAGTATGAAATATGTATGAGATAGTTTGTGTTTATGGTGGATTATATTAACATCAGCAATTGACGGATAATTTGTTAACATGATAACAAATGAAATCAATCTGAATTGCAGTAACTATTCAGAGAGATTTACAATTGAACATGTTTTGATTACAAATGAAATAATAACTGTAGCTTTTGACGTTAACAAAATTTATTAACATGATTACAAATGAAATAATAGCTGAACTGCAGTAACTATAGACATTTAACAATTGACATGTAATTTTTAACATGATTACAATTGAAATCATAGCTGGATTGCAGTAACTATAGACATTTATAATTGACATACTGTAATTTGTTAACATGATTACAAAGGAAATAGAGCTGAATTGTAGTAACTACTCGGGACATTTACAACTGACTGTAATTTGTTAACATGATTACAAATAAAATCAATCTAAATTGCAGAAACTGTCTAAGACATATGACCTGCTGAAGACTTGTCTCACAATATCTTTGACTGGTCTCATTGAAAAATGTGTGTTATACCAAAATCAAATCATCTTCAATGGGTTAATGAGAAACAAATTCTCTCAAATTATATACATGTAAAATTCAAATTAGAAGACAAATACTATGAAAAACATATTTTCTTTTTAGCCATTGCGATCGCTTTTTGTCCGTCGTCTGTTGTCCGTCGCTCGTCGTTCGTCGTGCGCTGTTCATCGTGCATTGACTTTTACACATTTTCATCTTCTTTAAAATGCATGATTGGATTTAGCCCAAACTTGGCAAGAATGATCCTCAGGTGGTGGGGATTCAATGGTCCTCAAATGGTTCAGCTGGCCCCGCTGGGGGCCCAGGGGCGGACCCCTAAAGGGCCAAAAGTAGGTAATTTTTAAGCATCTTCTTCTTCTAGATCCAGAAATAGTTTAGCAAAATCACTGTTTGTGTAGATACCTCTATATGTGATGAACTATTGTTCCTCATGACAATTCCCAGGGTGGCCCATTTTGGCCTCTGCTGGGGCAACAGGTTGGGGGAGGGCCCTATGGGAATAACTCACATTCACATCATTTTCTTTAAAGCACATCAATGAATGTAGAACAAACTTGGTGGGAATGAACCTTAGGGGGAGGGGATAGAGGGTTCCTGAAATGGTACTTCTGGCCCCCTTCGGGGCCCAGGGGTCAGGGCCTATTAGGGCCCAAACTAGGTAACTTTCTAACCACAAGCCCTTTTGTAACCAAACTTGGGTGGTAGATGCATAACAGGGACCTCAATATTATTTGGGGGTCAAAGGTTACATATGTAGGTCAAAGGTCAAGTGATAAAGTATACCTGCAATTTTCTACTGGGGTTGGTTTCATTCAGCCCATTTAAACTTGGATGGTCGATGCCCTACATATATAAGGAACTCTTTAAATTGGGGTCAAGGTCCCCTTAGTAGGTCACAGGTCAAATAAGGTCAGATGTATGCTTGATGTTTTCTTTATGGGCACCACAGAGTTTTCGAATCCTCGGGTGAATGTCGTGTCCCCTGGGGCTCTTGTTTCAATAAATTGGCATATCACAAAAGATTTCTTAAGTTAAAAAATATAATTGTATTTGAGATTTATTTCTGTAGAGGATAAAACTAAAGCTTAGATGCTAGAATTAAAGCTTAAATACAACAAAAGTTGCATGTCATTGTTACGTGTATGTCTATTTTTTAAGGCATGGACTTAAAGTTTAGATGCTACAAAAAAATCATAGATTTAAAGTGTAGATGCTGCAAAAAAAAAAATAAAAAAAAAGATTTAAAGCTTGAAGCCCCAGGCTAACAATGACCACATTTAAAAAAAAGATGTGAAGTACATAATCCTCCATGCTCTGTCTTTGATGAGGTCAAAATATGAAGCCCTGAAAAAAATTGTATTTCAAAATGATGATTTAGTGCTTTAAAAAAAGTGAAAATCTACAAGCACTCAAGTTGACCGCATTCACCTATCCATTTCATCCAATGGACTTACTGTGAGTAGAACTACATGTAGCTAGCCTATTTTATCCTCCACTGGAGTGGAAATTGTTTATGCATGCATATCTTGCCAGTGGCAGCATAACTTTCCAAACCTTTGTATTCTAGGGTGTTTATTTGTTCATGTTGCTCAAATATCAAAGTTTGACAGTTTTTAAATTGAAGCTGCACAATGTTAGCTATGTCTTCAAAAGGCATAATTAGTATGTTCACATCTCATGTAGCGAACAATACACAATTTTAGCCTGTTACTTTAATAAGTACAAAATTGCATTCATTGGTATATTACATTTTATAATATTATGCAATCTCATTTGAACAGGTTTTCTTATGACTTTCTGAAGCGTATCAAGGTTCCCCTCTTTAATTTGCGTAGTTGGGACTTGGAATAATAATGTAAAATCCATGAAGTTATTCCTTATTATAGGCCCCCTATGTTAATTCTATTTTGATGCAGCCATGTCTAGCATGGTGTGAAAGCTCTTAATACTGTATGTACAGTAAGGAGAAATCTAAAACAAATTTGTGATGGGTGACCCAAGTTTGTCAGGTATGTACAGCCTTGAGCGTGTGTGAACATTGATGTAAGATGAGGTTATTTATACCTCTCAAAATGCACGAGCAGGAAATTGTTTGTAGTCCATTTCAAGGATGCATGTGTGAATGTAGATTTAAAGACACTATTTATAGGGACAGTGATTTTCCATTTTACCGGAAAATCCGTTGGTTCTTGTATTTTTCATGTGAAAATTCATGGAAATCACCTTTACAAAATGGAATTCATGTTTTTGCTGTGTACATTTTCTATGACAAAGCGGAATTTTCATTTTTAGATCAGGTTGAAACGGAAAAGACCATTTTTTGAAATGGAAAATCACTGTCTCTATATTTAACATTGTGGAAGCCCCATTGTTTAACTTTGATGTTTGATTTATGTAGTGTTTGAGTGAACAATTAAATACCCTAGAACACTTAACTTTAGACAGTTATATTTTGGTGTCACTAGCAAAATATATCACCTTAATTAATGTCCTCTGGACAAAAATTCTATAACACAACATTCTATGGAGGAAAACTGCAATGATTGCTCATTACTTTCACTTTTCAAAAGCACTTTATGAGCATTTTAAGTGCAGTTTTTCAGTGCTTTTATTTTTAGGTTCTATCAGCGAAAATAATAGCATATAGGATCATGTAGCTCAGATTTTTGAAACTGGAAACAGTGTTAAAGGATGTCTTTAAACGGGGATACAATTTGATAACTGTTCACTGTTTTTATATGATTATTTTCATTATAGAATTTACTTTTGTTAAATGAATATTTGTCAGAAATTACCCATCTCTCTTTAAACAATGTGGAAAAAGAAAATGGAAGTACAGTATTTAACCCCCCCCCCACCAAAAAAAAATATATCACTGGATTATACTTTCAACCAATTTACTGATGGGAACATCATCATTGGTTTTAATTTGCTACAACCTTCCTCAAACGAGGTGTAAAGGGTCGCATAACTTCTCAATTTCTACACTAGTGTAGAACATTCCACAGAGGCAACCTCACAGTTGGATACTCACTTCTCATTGGCCAAAGAAACAAACAAAAAACCCTAAAAAATAATTCATCCTGGCGTTCGATGAGGATTTTGATTTCCTGTGAATAGCAGGAGGTAGTGTCGGAGACACGTCATTGTTCTGGAAAGTCGCTGGTGTTATGACAACTTTGTTGATGCTGAAGATACGATCGTAGAAAAATGGCTCAATTTTTTAGAAACACCTTTAGGCGATCTTATTATCAAGGTGGTGGCTGTCAGTTCCTAAATTGCCTGATGATATTTATCTCAGTCTGTCCGAGTTTGTATGGAAAGGCATGCTGCTTTCAACAATTTCAGAACTAAACTGATATATCAATATCATATTTTTTAGTTGTGTATTATTCTCTACCTTTTACTGACCTGTTGAATGTACTGTCCTAGTCTTAAAGGTAAATGACATGATTGGGAGTAGTCTTCAACTTGGGGTAAAACTATTCTAGAATTAAGCTACAATGTGCAAGAATTCTACTGTGAAAATCTTTTGGTCAAATGTTGACTCTTTCTAAAAAGAACTACCATCAACATCCATTGTGGCAGACAGATCTGTTGTGTAGCTTTCAATGGGATCTATTTCTATTGAGACCCGAGAGAAATTAAATACTTGTATCAGTATGCTCTTGCTTGATTCTCTTTAAGTAAACAAATTACAGACAAATCCTTCCAACTGTGAGATCCACTCAAGCTGGTGTATATTTTGGTATATGTTTCAACTTATTTGGTCTTGAGGCATTTTCAATCATGCCATTAACTAGACTGACTGCCAGACCATTATTCTGGAATCAACAGCCAAACCTGTCTTTGGATGGCCCCTGCTTCACAGGGGAGGTCTGAAATTCAGACTAGCCATTAACCTATAATAATTTGCATAAAAGCATGCTGTTCTTATGACTAGTCCCCATCTTCCCTCTAAAAAAAATATCTTGTCCATACAATATCTTATTGACCTTTTTCCTTGAAGACACTTCAGTTGACATTACATAAGTCTCCGATCAAGACTACATGTTGTCGGTTTGCCGGCAGAAGGGTCCTAGCATATATGTTCCTGGCAGAAGGGCCTTTACACTAAATTTTCTATAACTTCAAAACCACTGGCTCTCTTCACATGAAATCAAAGTAGAGTGATATTTTCAGATCCTTCTGTCAGTCTGTTAAGTGCAAATATCTGTTAGCGGAATATTTCTCAAATTAGAGAAAATTTACTGTTACGGCCCTTTTACCTGGGACATATGCTAGGGCCTTTCTGCCGGACAACCGATGATGTCTCTGTTCGGTATATTTGTTATGTTCATCTAGATTATTGTCACTGAGTCTGAGTTATCTTATTACAAAGAAACAAACAAATAAACAAACAAACCAAAAGCAAAATATGATAACTTAGTGTATATCAATTATTGAAACCGTACTTTTAGTATGTATAGTTATGTACTCAATTTGACCCTTATTTTCTCAATTACCAATTTGTTTTTTGTGTTTTCTTCGTAGTACAATAGGACATATGTGACCTGTCACTATGATACCCTGATAAAGTCACACATCTTGTGAAACAAAAACAGAAAAAACAAAGTGCTTTGGGTGAAAAATATAAATATTTAAACTCTTAAAACATGTAAAGGTCATAAAACTTTTGATTTTTGAAGACACTTTTCTTTCATACTTTATATCAATATTACGATATTTGGCAATTTCTTCACCTGTGGGTTGTGTGACTTTGTCTGGGTATCATGGGGACAGGTCACATATTTTTTTGTACTGGGGCCTCAGATTGCTTTCATGGACAAAATAAACATAGTATCACTGTTCCCAGCCAACCTGGAAACCAAAGAGAACTTGAAAATGACTTCCCCTTTTTCCAGTCTGAGAAAAGTCAGGGAATTTGAGAAAAATGCCTGAAGTCAGGGGAAAATCTGACAATTTTCTGTGTCCAGTGGTCAGACTGTTTGGCCTCATGTCCATACCATTCATAATGCATCAAGTAGTGTAAATCAATATTTTTCCACTCTTTTAGTGGAAAATCTGTGTTTGTACTGCATAAACAGTTCTTTAATCAATAGATTTCTTGTCACATCAGTAAATCCAAAAACATTTCCCAGACATAATCATTTTATGTTAAATTTTATATTAGAATAAACTTTTGAAACATGTGACTGTCATGAAACTTTTGATTTTTGACGACATTTCACCTTACATCATAATTATGACAATTGGTACTTTGTCATCTTTAGGTTGTGTGACTTAATCTGGGTATCTTGGTGACAGCTCACATATGTTAATCACAGATTTTTAATAAAGTATAGCTGCAATAAAGAGCACAATTACTTATTTGAAATTGTGCAATCCATCACATAATGCATCAAATAGTTATAAAGAGAACAATTCAGTGAATGTGCAATATCAACATCTCTTAAGGATTAATTCTACAAGTGACAATTCTTGTGGTTAATGTGGTCAGATTTATCTTATGAATTAGAATACACAATTATTTATTGCAGTATTAATATCCTGCATGTTGTAAATGCAGGATGCACTGTAATGAGTTCTCACATTAGTGTGAAGAATAATGTCTAATTATAATGATTGAAAATTCGGCTCTACTGTTCCAGGGTAATTAATTTGTAGTGTAATCAGTATGTCCTTCTTGGAGTTTCTTCTTACCTTTTCATTATGAATTCTAGACATTCAATACTATCCTCTACATGTTGATTTTCTGTTGATTAAGAACCAAATTAAATTAAAATGTAAGGTACATGCACATGCAGTCATGCACACAATTAGAGCCATGTTCCAGTTGAAATTAATGGCTTGATTTTATGAGAGCTCTTACATGCTTAATGTTAGTGCTACATGTAGGTTAAAGGGCAATTCCAGGTCAAAAGCAATTTGCTGTGACAAGAAGCAGAAAAAAAATTGGGATTAAGGTGGCAGCAAAAAGTTTGTGTATAATAGGTAAATATGATTAAAATTATTATTTATTGAAAATTCCTACAATTTATTTAAATTGTCAGCACCGTATTGTACTACATGATGATGAAAACAACCTGACATTTATAAGACTTAAATGTTTGCATGGTGAAATTCACAATTCGATGAGAGGCTTTCTGTACAACCATGTACATTTAAAAACTCCACTTTCTGGTCAGAATACTCTGGCCGTCGTCAGGAGAATGAGGGAAGAGTGAGAAAACCCTGGTATATATACCAGCAACGAGAAACAATGCGATGTCAATGAAACAACAAAGGACGAAACAACAAGTGTCAATCAAAACACAACTGGGTCAGAAACCCAAAACATCAAAGAAGCTAGCAGAATAAAGGAACCTGAGGAGGGAACAATGAAACAAAAGAACACGGACATATACAAGTAAGAAGATGCTGCAAGATCAAAGAATGTCAAGGAGGCAGGCCTGTGAAAAGAAAACAAAATGTGTGCTGTAGGCAAGAAACAAAATTAATTAATTAGTGGAGTTTTCCAACGTACATGGTTGTACCGAAAGCCTCTCATCGAACCTGACATTTGTTTTTTACATTGAAACATTTTGTTCTGTTTGTGCTGTATGTTCACATGTTTTCCTGTGCAAGTTACGGGAAGCATGTTCATGCTTTTAAAGCATAAATAAATAGTATTCTTTGATATATTGTGTACAAAATGGATAGAAGGTTTCGCCCAGAGTGTCTCAGTGTAGCCAAGTTTGCACTGATTTTAGAACTTAAAAATTTTTTTTAAAAAATCATGGCTTATTTGTGACCCATCACCATGAATACCCTGGTAACAGTCGCGGGGGGAGGGGGGGAGTTAGAGGGGGGCAACTGTCATTAGATGTAACACGCATGCGCAGGTATGGAGCTTTCAAACATGGACGCCTTAAACAAGTAATTATGCTGTCAGGATCTCAAATACCTAAAACAAGAGTATTCAAAGTTGAAAGATACCCTTTCAAAGTAAACACTTCATGTGAAAGTATACCCTTTTTTCTGCTTTGGCGATTTGATACCCTTTTCAATGTATGCGAGAGTAAACACTCGTCCAACCATAAAAACAACCCGTTTTTAACCTCGTTTTTTTTCACACACGCGCCATGGTGTACACCTTGGTTAATAACAGTGCGCCCACCCCCCCCCCCCCACCCTCCCGTAAAGTTACATGACCCAAAGGTCAGGAAAGTGCCAATATCGTAATTATGATATAAGTATAAAAGTGAAGTGTCCTCAAAAATCAATAGGTTCGTGATCTGCACATGTTGTATAAGTTTGAATATTTTCATTTTCACCCAAAGTATGTTTCCTTCTTTGTTTGTGTTTCATAAAATGTGCGACTGTATGAAGGTATCGTGGTGACAGGTCACATTTGTCCAGTTATTATCAAACTGTTAAAGGTAAATGACATGATTGGGGGTAGTCTTCAACTTGGGCTGAAACTACTCTAGAATCAAGTTAACTATGCAAGGATTCTCCTATGAAAATCTTGTAGTCAAACGTTGACTCATTCTGAAATAAACAATGTCAATATCACTCGTAGCACAAAAACCTGCTGTGTGGCTCTCTATATATGGGGCTTATTTTTATAGTCCCCGGATAAAATTAAGATACTCATATGTTTATGCTTGATTCTCCTTAAGTAAACAAATTGCTAGTGTATAGTTGGTATATATTTCAACTCGTTTGGTTCTTGAGGCATTTTCAAGTGTTCCCAATCATGTCACTAACCTTTAAAGTGGTATCAATAAGTACACAATACTCCCAAAATGGTGTTACTAAACTGCTGCTGCTATTGCAACAGAATGTTTCTGTAGTGAATCCTTGTTTCTTAAGGTGTAACGCACTTATTTTTAATAGCTGACTGGATACATCCATCACATTTGCCAGTCGAAAATAGAATTTACACAACAGTAAGCTGAATGCCTGGAGTGTTGACCGATAAATGCCTGTTGGTGTGTGTGTTCATGCATTTTGATTGTATAATTGTTATCATGTTTTGGGGGAAAAGAAGTAAAAATCTGATTTAATCCTGAGATCAGGTGAGAAAACCAGGTCAGTTGCTTAATATAGACATCAAGTTCTCCTGTTAGGGGCCTATTGATTGATTGGCTATCCCTTCACCCGTGATATTCACGGTTTGTTAGCTAACTTACATGGGTAACAGACGTTTTGCGTGTAGCGGCATAAACGCGGCCTGCCACGGCGTGAAATCCATGCGGGATAAGGTTGGTGGGGTGTGATTTGGAGAGCACTCGTCTGTGTGTATAGTCCTGTTACAGATGCAAACTGTCATCATGTTGCGGTTCCGCTGGCAGTAACAATATTTATTTCTGCCCGTACTATTGGTACAGTAATAATTATTCTTGCTAAGAGATCAATCTTATTCGGGAGTAAAATTCTCAATACGGGACTACTGGAGTTAGGGGGGGGGGAGGCGGGGATGGGTAGGAACGAAAAATTTTTTTCGCTCGAACTCCAAGGCTCAAGAAGTTTCCCGCGGCATTAGCAAGTAGCCCGAAAACACGAACTAGTCGGGGGGGGGCGGGGGGGCGTAGTGAACGGAATTGTTTTCCCACAAATTCAACGGTACCACAATATTTCTCCGCGTCATGCAAGTCACCAAAAACAACGAAAACGGCGAGAAGGTACCGTGACGCAAAAATTTGCTTTTTTCCCAAATCCAAGGTCCCACGCAATTTTTCGCCCGTCAGAGGCCAGTCGCCGAAACACCATACGTGGGGGGGAGTGACCGAAAAATTGATGTATTCTCACAAATCCAAGGTGAGTCCACATTTGTTGTCCCTATCACAGCCAAGTAACAAAACGAAAACTCAAATCACACAGGACGGCG
>JZLH01S0599612.1:16314-33744 GCA_001188425.1 Eucidaris tribuloides
TCCTCATGTTAGGGGCCTATTGATTGATTGGCTATTCCTTCACCCGTGATATTCATGGTTTGTTAGCTAACTTACACGGGTAACAGACGTTTTGCGTGTAGCGGCATAAACGCGGGCTGCCGCGGCGTGAAATCCATGCGGGATAAGGTTGGTGGGGTGTGATTTGGAGAGCGCTCGTCTGTGTGTATAGGCCTGTTACAGATGCATGTCAATCACATTGCGTTTTTGTGGCAGTAACAATTTATTTCTGCACGTCCATTGTACAGTTTATTTTGTAGAGATACAATTCTTTGGGGAGTAAAATTCTCATACAGGATACTGGAGTTAGGAGAACACATTCTGTACAAGTTGTACATGCCCTAGTCAAAATCAAATAGTCTGTAAATATGAAGAAAAAATAACCTCCCTAAATGTCATCGAAAATATAGTTTTTGGCTTTTTGCTGGAATGAAAATAGCGAAAACATAGTATGAAAATATCTTAAATATATATTTCAATATATACTTCTAAAATAGTTTGAAATATATGGGAAAAAATACTTTACAGTAATGATTTTTTGAGCAATTATGCAATAATAGGATTTAACAGTGTAAAAACATACCAAAATATTTGAAATGTGCTCTCTGAAAATAGAAGTCAATGGATTCCCAGATGTAGTTATTTTTATTTGCAATATGTTGTCTCTTCTTTTGGAAATTCCACTCCCAAAAAGGTTGTAATTTATTCTAGCCTTGACCAAGTTTAAGTAACACCTCCTACAGGGTATATAATTGAATACATTTTTAAAAAGGACAGTGGAAATAATGAGGTACATGCACAGTACCTACATGTAGCTGTTGGTTATCCGTTGTGGTTCAAAAGGCAGAGAATGGTTTTAGTTGATCAAGAAGTGTTCCATCAATCTTGCAAAATGTAGAGCATTGCCATTTGAAACATTAGAAAACATTTACCTCAAACTTTAAAAACACATCATGTGGACATGTAACATATACATGCAATGTGGGAGTGCACAATCTATTTAACATTTGAAATACATGTACATGTGCATAAGAACTTGAAAACATGTACACCAGAGGAGAATATATTTCTCTGCACTGAGGCCTCAGATTGTTTTCATGGACACGATAAACAAAGGTCACAATCATCCTGGAAATCATAGAGAACCTGGAAAATGATTTCCCTTTTTTTCCAGTCTGGTAAAAGTCAGGGAATTAAAAATCTGAGACATTTCTTTTTCCAGTGGTCAAGAGTTTTTTTGCATTTTGTCTATGCCATTCTGCATTCATAATGCTTCAAGTAAGTAAATTTTTCCACTCCTTATGTTTGCATTGCATAAACAGTACTTAAAAATCAATCAATCAATAGATTTCTTGTCACATCAGTAAACCCAAAACACTTCCCGGACTTAATCATCTTATTCTGCAATTTGTTGTCTCTTCTTTTTGAAAATTCAACCGTTAAAGATTGTAAACTATTCCAACGTAGAACAAGTTCATGTACATGTAACACCTCCTATGGGGCCTATAATTGAGTTGTGCAGGTTTTACATTTTTAAAAGGACAGTGAAAAAATATAGGGGAATTGTGGGGTACATTTACAAAACCAAGCTTTTAGTATTTTGTTTAAAAGGCAGAAAATTGTTGTGGTTGATCAAGAAGTGTTCCATCAATCTTGCAAAAAGAAAAGCATCGTCATTTGAAACATTAGGAAACAACTTCAAACTTTAAAAACTGGACTTGCAATGTATGTTTGAGTGCACTATCTATGTTACATTTGAATTACAAAATTCCCCATCAAAGCTACTGGTTTTCAAGCTAGAGGCAATTGGTTAAAGGTTAGTGACATGATTGGGAACACTTGAAAATGCCTCAAGAACCAAATGAGTTAAAATATATACCAACTATACAGTAGCAGGAGTGGATCACCCACCTGAAAGGATTTGTCTGTAATTTGTTTACTTAAGGAGAATTAAGCAGAAACATAGGAGTATCTTAATTTTATCCGGGGACGATAAAAATAAGCCCCATAGAGAGTCACACAGCAGGTTTCCGTGCTATGAGTGATATTGACATTGTTTATTTTAGAATGAGTCAACGTTTGACTACAAGATTTTCACAGGAGAATCCTTGCATAGTTTACTTGATTCTAGAGTAGTATCAGCCCAAGTTGAGGACTACCCCTTATCATGTCATTTACCTTTAATACCAATCTGCTTAGAACAAACGGTGACGTCATTCTACCAACTAGGGGACAAATTATCTTATTGATTGTGTAAAAAATTATTAGGAGGTATTGTGCCTTGACAGAGAAGCCATTCTTGAAACAGAAATTAGGATGAATATATCAAAGTGATTAGCCCATTGAAGACTAAGAATGTGTGTTAAATTGAAATCAATCTCCAATGGGTTACGAGGGATTAAAAATGCATTAGCCATGGATTTGGACAAAATTTAAATCGTAATTTTAACCATAATCTCTTGGGACAACTGTGGTGGCATGAAAAACGTCCTGCTTTTAAGGTCGAAATAATTCCCAAATTGAAGTTTGACTAATACCTTCCAATTTTAATTTGTAATTTGAGAATTAGATCCATACCGGGACACCTGTGAGGATATGCCTGCGTCCGTTGTGGTCTCTACAAAATGTTTTTCCCCGTGGATTTGAAACTACATGTAGCACGGAATAATAGGGCCTCAGTTGTAGAAGTGGGTTAGAGTTATTCCGTGAACGAAATTGCGGTTTAAAAATAACCTTAAGTTAGGAGAAAGAGAAAAGTGGTTAGATACATGCACACTGCATTCAGCACCGCGTGCTTATCTTGTTGCCGTCCCTTATGAATAACATTGGGAGCACGTATAATAACTTGCCACCAAGACTGATTGCTTTCTCACTATGTTTGAGGTGAAAAGGGAAAAAAGTGACAGAATATTTCTATTTGACTATTGCATGTGCTGAATGTGTGGTAGTTGTGAAGCATGAAAATTGATATGCGCTGTTACAACTTACGACAAATTCGCAAGGTGTACATTTCAAGCGAGTATTTGTGAATATCTAGCAACACAAAGTTTGCAAGATGAATGATGTGATGTGATGTACTGTAATCCCCCTAGCATTACAACATGGTTGATATCTGTACATTTGTGAAATTACATGTAGGGTTACAATATGGCATTTTCATTGTGTGTGGAAACTGGAAACAGTATTTGTCCTTTTGTAGATTGTCATATTTTAGTTATTCTCTTTATGTTATGGGTAACTGATTCTTAGCAAATTCGTTTTGAAATGTGTCATTTTCGTAGTAGATGAAGCTCAAAGCAGAGGATGTATCCATGAAAAAAAAGTACATGTATTTCGTATATTAGAAATTTGAGGTTAGATTCTACTGATGTCAATATTTGTGGTTTTTGTAATACTGTAATTTTGTAATTTCTTAATAACCAACATTTTACATTACATTTCTCTGGCTGAACAATGTAGTTTAAAAAAAGTACTTGAAGTTATGAAAAAAAAAGTAATATACAAATAATGCACAGGTGAGAGTGTGATAGTGGACATGTGATGGAATATCCATGATTATATACAGAGTGCATTCTGCATTTTTGTTGGAAACTGGTTGCACTCCATGCATGTTAATGTGAAAAAAAAACATGCAAACAAATTTCATTGCATCTGATTGGCTACATTCTGTAACTCATTTTATAACACTAGCCTTGGAAAACATGCTTATTGGTAAATGACATGATAAGGGATAGTCCTCAGCTTGGGGTGAAACTATTATAGAATCAAGTAATCTGTGCAAGGATTCTACAGTGAAAAATGTGCAACTAAAAGATGACTCGTTCTAAAATAACTGGCATTAGTATCCCTTGTGACAGACAAAGCTGTTGTGTAGGTTGCTATGGGATCTATTTCAATTGGGGCTCGAGAGAAACAAAATGCTAGTATGTTCACGCTTGATTCGGATTAAGTAAACAAATTTAAGATAAATCCTTCCAGCCAGAAGATACTCTAGCTGGCATATCCATTGATATATCTTTCAACTAATTTGGTTCTAGAGGCATTTTTTAGCTCACCTGAGCCAAAGGCTCAAGTGAGCTATTGCGATCGCTTTTCGTCTGTCGTCCGTCGTTCGTCGTTCGTCGTGTGTCGTGCGTCGTGCGTAAACTTTTACACATTTTCAGCTTCTTCTTCAAAATGCATGATTGGATTTGGCCCAAACTTGGCAGGAATGATCCTTAGGGGGTGGGGATTCAAGGGTCCTCAAATGGTACACCTGGCCCCCCTGGGGGCCCAGAGGAAGGGCCCTAAAGGGCCAAAAGTAGGTAGTTTTCAAACATCTTCTTCTCTAGATCTAGAAATAGTTTAGTTAAGCCACTATGTGTGAAGATACCTCTATATGTGATGCAGTATTTGGTACCCTGGGGTACCAACTAGGAATCCGCCATTTTGTTGAATTATTTATTTATTTTTTAGCACTGTACCCTGGGTTACAAAATTATGAAAAAGTTATGTAATTAGGGTGAAAATAACAAATTTAGCTTCATTTTTACCCCATTTTTCGTAAGTTTATGCCTTTTTGTTGTGCACTTGCATAGCCTCTACATCATGACCACTGATTTCAGCAATCATAACTGAAGAAAATACATTTTTTAACACAAGAGGGCGTTGCACAACGTGGCACCCCGGAGTACGACGGTACCCTGGGGTATGGCATGGTGCGTCATGTGCTGAATTAATGTTCCTCATGACAATGCCCAGGGTGGCCCCGTTTGGCCCCTAAGGGGGACAAAAGTTTGGGGTAGGGCCCTATGGGAATAATTTACATTTACATCAATGGATATAGACCAAACTTGGTGGGAATGATCCTCAGGGGGAGGGGATAGAGAGTTCCTGGAATGGTACACCTGGCCCCCCTGGGGGCCCAGGGGGCAGGACCCATAAGGGCCCAAATTAGGTAACTTTCTAACCACACGCCCATTTGTAACCAAACTTGGGTGGTAGATGCGTATCAGGGACCTCAATGGTATTTGGGGGTCAAAGGTCACATATGTAGGTCAAAGGTCAAATGAAGTCAAGTGATAGAATATGCCTGCAAGTTTCTTCTTTGGTTGGTATTGGCCCATTTGACACTAACTTGGATGGTAGATGATACATGTATTGTGACCTCAATGTTAAATTGGGGTCAAGGTCACATACATGTAAGTAGGTCAAAGGTCGAATGTTACAATACTAGGGCGTTTTTTCTATAGGTACGGTAGAGAATTTGCGAGACCTCGGGTGAGCGTCGTGCCCCCCGGGGCTCTTGTTATTTCTCCCAATCATGCCACTGCCTTTTAATAGGAAGTAGGAAGTGAGATGCATTCTTGAGAGAATTGATACATTTTTGACCTCAACCCAAACCATGAACATTGTATTACTTTTTAAAATCATTTTGAGCCATAATATCATAGATAAATAGAAATTGAGGACAATGAAGTACAAATTCAGTTTTAATTCAGTTTATTACAGCCACAAACAGGAAACTGCCTTTCCAAAGTGAATGCAAATCATTGATCTTTTTGAAACTGCATAGAACTACATGAATGTCATATTTTGAACACTATTTTCATGTATATTTTTGAGCTAAATCTAGGTAAAAAACAGTGATGTTGGGAAATCAGTGACTCTCACTTTAAGGCTTTCCGTTGGTCTGAGATCGTTTTCATCTGGTTTCTGATGATTCTTCGGCTTCACTGGGACATCTCCCAAATTAGTATGATAACCAGATTGATGTTGTTATTCATTGAGGATATGAAGAGGGAAAGAATAAATACTATGAATTAAAGGAAGGATGAGCAGGAGGAGGAGGAGAAGAAGTAGAAGAAGAAGAACAGCAATTCGAAGAAGAAGAAGAAGAAGAAGAAGAAGAAGAAGAAGAACTGAGAGAAATTAATGACCTCATAGTTTAAGAAGAACAAACCTATTACTCCACCCTATGGTTATACTCTTGATTGTTACCCCACCCCATTTTTTTTATATTTCATTTCTTCTTATATCAAGGTGGAATGACGCCATTTAGGGCTACCTTTGCAAGTAAGGATTCCTGGCAGGGATGTCTTATAGTGCTTCCTTTACTGAGATTCAGAGCAAAGTCTTCTTTCATGGAATTGATTTACATTCATGAGGTTGGGCTCAGGATATCACTCAGTTTTAGGTTTTAGTAATATTTCACAAAATTACTTTTCAGAAACTACAAATGGAATTGATTTACATTCATGAGAGCAAAGTCTTCATTCATGAAATTGATTTACATTCATGAGGTTGGGCTCAGGATATCACTCAGTTTTAGGTTTTAGTAATATTTCACAAAATTACTTTTCAGAAACTACAAATGAATTGATTATCATCATGAGATTGTAGTCTAAGTTTCAGACTGTTCTCTTTTTTTTTACCCTAATCCTAAGGCAGTATAGAAACTTAGACTAGGTGTGAGTCTGGACAAATATTCACTGTACTGGCACCTCGCTTCGCTTGGGGATGAGGTAAATTAAAGAGCAGTCTATGGCTTAGACTAATGCTATTGGGGATATCAGTTTTAGGTTAAGTAATATCCTACAAAGTTACTTTCAAACTTAGGATATAAATCAAATGGAACAAATGTCTTTGGTTTATTTTTGTCCAATTAGACTTCCCTTTTGAGATATAAAGAAAATTGAAGTGTAACTGTGCCATAGACAGATGTGTGTTGATGGATCACTTCAAAATGAAATAGGAACTTGTCTGTGTTGTTTTTGTGGTAGTTTTACAGATTTCTGTGGGATGTAGAATTAGGGAGATGGATTTGATTGTTTTGTTGCATCCCACTCACAAGGAAATATGGAAGTGCAGTAATACTTATTTTCCTGAAATTGAAATGAAACCAGAAATACAAGAACATTGTGGGCTAAAATAGACTGATGATGTACAAAATCTTATTGTAAGTGTTTTACTTACATCCTTTATTAGCAGATCATGGGGGCTCAGTAGATTATTTTCCTCAATGTGGCTGCTTGTGGCCCCATTACATACAAATCTGATATTTGTATTTTGTAAGAGTATAGCTTTACATTTTGAAGACAAAATTAGGTTAATTAGCCACTTGGTATCAATGAATTCACACTGAAATGTAACTGAACTTCAAGGAGTCCTCTGCAGGGTATTTCATACAATTTGTGTACCCCACAATGTCATGTTGGTGCTCCGGCTTGCAATTTAAGTCCAACCTTTTTCGTCTCCACTAATCTAGTCCAAAAGCAGTGAAGCTACATGTAGTAAAGGCTTGATTGAGAGCACATTTCCTGTTAACTTTAGACGCTGATTTATTTCCGCATCTTACAATTAGGGCATAGAGGGTACTTGTAGTGTCTAAATGTATGTGACATGCTTTATCAGTCCTATAAGCAGGTGTCTAGCTCTCAAATAGGCCCATTTCCCAAATACGGAAAGGGAGAATACAAAGAGTAAAAAGGGTTGGGTATATGAAAAACTTCCCTCTTTCTTTCTTCTTTTCTATATCGTTTCCAAACGTTTGTATTTTAGGGTGTTTATTTGTCCATTCAAACACTACTGTGTAGCTCAGAAAGCAAAGTTTGACAGTTTTTTAATTTGAAGCTCCACAATGTTAGCCTGTCTTTGATACAGTACCTGAGGAAAAATACAGGTAACAAACCAAATAATTTTAGAAGTAGAACACTTATTCTGTCCTTCATACATATCTTGGATAGATACTTCTAAATAATATAAGCTTCAGATTCAACAGCATGCAGAAGTCATTTAACAGCAGAAAACTTCTGATATCCCAAGGGATGTTTGAGAAGACATAAAAATTGCTTTGATAGTCTGCCTTCTGTGGAAAGTTTTATCCCCTGGAAGCAATTCATCCAAGTGATTTGCACCTTGGGGTCAAATCCAATACTTGTAAATCTGTCATCTTCTCTCCTTGCCCTGGTGTCAAGTTGAAGCAGGTGCTCTTGTAATTGGTCCCTTGAGGCACAGTGAAGTCAGTCTTGCCTGGGTGGTCATCCAATGAGCTGGCAGGGTGATGGCTCATGCATATTCATGAGCTGCTTGGGTCAATGATCTGGAGCTGTGTGGAAAAAGGGATGATGATAATCCAATGGGAGGCCAATTTACTTCTTATACATATTCATATTTGCTGGTTGCATTGTGTGGGGAGATTTGTGGAGAAGGCAAGATGATAATCCAATGGGAGGCCAATTTACTTCTCATACATATTCATAAGTTGCTGGTTGGAAAGTTCAGGAGCTGTGTTTAGATAAGGCAAGATCATAATCCAATGGGAGGCCAATTTACTTCTCATACATATTTATAAGGTTGCTGGTTGTATTTTGTGGGAAGCTGTATGGAGTAGGAAAGATTATAATCCAATGGGAGGCAAATCTACTTCTCATACATATTCATAAGGTTGTGGGCTGTATGTGTGGGGAGCTGTGTGAAGAGGGCAAGATCATAATCCAATGGGAGGCCAACTTTCTTCTCATACATATTCATGAAGTTGCTGGTTGGGTTGTGTTGGAGAGCTTTGCAGAGAAAGGATGATCAGTATCCAATGGGGGCCTAGTATGTCTTTGCATAATGTACATATTCATGAAATGTTCATAAGTTGTTGAATAAAGAAAACTTCACTCTCATCCAAATGGGAATATGGAACAACATCACACATATTCATCATTTTGATGCTATACACTGATGATTGGATTATGTTAACATGTACATGTACATGAAGTTTGCTTGCAAGTCTTCTTTATGTTGTAGATATTGCAGAATCTGTTGGCAGTTCAGTTTAATTGATGTAGATAAAATGTTAGAAATGTATTATGAAAGTAAAATGTCAGATTTTATTATCATTATCATTATTTTTTTTGGGGGGGGGGATGGGGTAAATTAGAATGACCAAAAAAAAGTATTTAATTGGTGCCTGCCTATGGCATTTTACTGTGTAAATTTGTCTATATGCCGGGCCCTGAAACACACATCCAACCAGACTTTCGTAAACACAAGCATTGTTTTACTAAAATGCATGAACTAGAATAGGCAAATTAAGTGTCAATGTAAAGTACAGATTATATTTGTAATTTTAACAAACACTCCATCAATTCTGTCCTCATCATTTGTCAACAAATTTATTTTAACAAAAATCATATGAGTAACAAATTCTTCGGGATTTCTCGAAGTTCAGTGATAGCAGTATTTAACAGTACTACAAGTTTTTTCCATAGGTCGGCAGATATGGGTTAAATTATTTTAAGGAGTTTACCTGCTAATATATGAAATAGACAATTTGTAACATTATAATTTGCACTGACTTGATGACTGATGTTCACTTGCATTCTGAACCTCAATAATCAAGATTTATGATGTAGGAGATCGAGAGGGCTGGGGTATAAATCCCTTATAGTGATAGGCTAACATTGTGGAGCTTCAATTTAAAAAATTGTCAAACTTTGATATCTGAGCTATATAGTAGTGTTTGAATGGACAAATAAACACCCTAGAATACAAAAGTTTGGAAATTTATGCTGTTACTGGCAAGATATGAATGAATAAACAATTAATACTCGGGGCGGGTAAAAAAGTAGCCCAGATCTACACACAGTAAGTCTATGGGAGGAAATGGGCAGGTTTTCGCTTTTTTAGAGCACTAAATAATCATTTTGAAATACAATTTTTTCCAGGGCTTCATTTTTAGACCTTATCAAAGACACTGGTAGCATTGGGAATTATGTAGCTCAGATTTTTTTTAACTGTGGTAAATGTTAGCCAATGGCTTTAATTGTAACATCTTTAAAAGCCAACTTGTAGCATCAAAATCCTGTCTTCCAAATTCAATAACCTTTTCTCTTTTAATCATGATTTTTTACTTGAATGATGGGTGAAGTATCAAATCTACATGCATATACCACACTCATGATCTAAGTGTGCTCCATTGATTTACTCTATATTGATTTTAATTGAGCATTAATGAGAATCGCGTATTTGCTGTGCAAATTGACAAAAGGAAGCACAGCTATTAGCATACAGTTCAGAGAACAAAGCAACCCAGGAGTTGAAATGTTGAACATTTTCCACCCCAAAATGCTTCATTCTCCAGAAATAAGCTTAATATTAAAAAGCAATTTAAGCACATTCTTGGTATGAAATAGGTTTGAGCCACAATTACCATGATGGATATCAAAAGTAAAACCAGGCAGCAGTGATGAGAAGAATATTTGTGCATATCAGAAATTATTACTGCACACCATTCATTGAACTTTAGGTAAATGTAGGTTAGCAGAGCGGTCTGCTGATCTGGGTGTGTTTTAAACGTGATGGCTTCTACGAAGTGCTGCACTGTCTAGCAAAGCTGTACATGTATGCACAATTTTACACCTGCTAAAGTGTGTAATCAGTAAAATCCAGAATCCTTGATCTTTTCTCCTTGTAAAAAAGGTGTGACTGCACTTTAGATATACTAAAATCAATCAATAAATACCAAGAAATATGCAATATTTTATGGGACATGACATATAAAATTCTTCAACTTTAAAGGGCTGTGATATGATTGGAGAAACACAAACATGCCTCTTTAACTAACCTGGTTGAAACATATACGAGTGGATACACCAGCTAGATTGTATAACCTGGTTGGAAGGATTTATCTTGAATTTGTTTACTTAAGCCAAATCAAGCATGAACATACTAGTATTTTGTTTCTCTCGAGCCCCGATATAAATACTTCCCATAGTACCATAGAGAACAGATTTGTCTGTCATAAGGCATACAGATGGAGGTAATTTTAGAATGAGTCAACTTTTGAGTACCAAATTTTGACAGTAGAATCCTTGCACGGTTTACTTGATTCTAGAATAGTTTCACCCCAAGATGAGGACTACCCCAATCATGTCATATACCTTTAACATGTGTGTATTGGTTAATCCTCTCAACACCATGCAACAAAACTACATACATGTACAATTTACCTTTGTTATTATGATTATTGTTATATCAAAAGAAATAATTACAGTGCTCTGGTAAAAACAGCAAGGAAGATAATAAGTTTTCATGTTGTAAAGGTCCACTGTTGACAGCAAATACGCAAAATATTAAATAAAGACCTATTCCCAAATTTGAAATGTTATATCTTTGCATGCATGCTTTGAACAAAATATATGTCGTGCACTCGTGCGGCAAACTTGTTGATGCATGTCACGTAAAGTTCATTAGTTAATATTATCAAATACAATTGTAGAAACTGATCCTATTATCAAACACTACTGAACTCATTAAAATGATAATGAGGTGCACTCTACTTCTTTGCTGATTATATACATGTGTACATGTAGAACAAAACTGAGAGAATTTTTTTCTTATGTTGAAAAAATATTCATGTTCGTACATGTATAGCCAATACCATTATGTTTATGTATGTATGTATGGAGTGTGTACATGTCTGTCTGATATATTTCAGTGTATGTGACGTCATGTAATGTACAGTTAAGCGAGCCTAAATGAAGCAATCTTTCACATGAACATTGTGGAGCACATAAATGCTATCCAAACAAATGATGAAAAAAAAAGTATTTCTACCATTATGTTGCCTTCAATGCCTTGCCTTTGGCAGGTAACAAATTAAGGTTAATTATTTGTTTTGAATGTTATTACAAATAAACACAACAAAAAAGTAACTACCCCCCTTTTCAACATACCATAACTTTTTAACAAAACAAGTTTGTTCAAAATAATTTGGCAAGAGTGTTTCTACGCTCATTGACTAACTTCTGTGTGAATATGTGATTGATCCGTCAGGTCATGCATGAGTGAGCATGTATTAAAGGTGTAAATGCCACTTTTCAAAAGTCACCGGAATCATCTCTTATGCCAAAATAATGGTAAATAATGGCATTTTTTGCTTTATTTATAAAGTGTGCTCACTCAACCATGATGTGGTTACAACCTCTTATGTTCGTACAACATGTAAAGATACATTTTGCTGAAAAATATCAGATTTCAATTTTTGCAATTAACTTAATGGATTTTACAATTTCAAAATTGAGAAAGGATGGAAATTTTTAAATTGAGCTCACCGAAGTGTAAAATATGCCAAAAGTGCCAAAGGAGGTATTAGGGGATCAAACGATAGATGATTAACATAAATAGCGATTAATCATTCACCAGAAACAGAATTTGTCAAAATTCTGCGTCCAAAATCCCCCCAAATGACCCATGTGACTTTTGAAAAGTCACATTTTTGCCTTTAATATGTGCTCGCTCATGCATGACTTGACGGATCAACCACATTTTCACACAGAATGTAGTCAATTAGTGAAGAAATAACCTTGCCAAATTATTTTGCTCACAACTTTGTTTTTATAAAGTTATAGTATTTTGAAAAAGAGGGTAGTTACTTTTTTGTTGTATTTATATTTGATGGTTAAAAAAAGGTTAAAGCTATGTAAAGCTCTTGTGGATTTTTAAGCAGCCATTATTGACATTTGGAATATCCCCCTTCTGAAGTGCACAATTATGCTAAATTAGGCAATTATGTTTTGTTTCATTTGTTTTTTCAGAGATCTGGGCTATAATTCTCTCGGAGATATGCCAGCTGGGGCATTCGCGCATCTTCCAAACATTAAGGATTTGTAAGTACCATCCACACCCACATACATGTACACTGTTGTCAAGACTGACAACCATTCTGGAGTAGTATTAGTAGCATGAAGGTTGTATTAGTTGGCATGAAATTGCAGGAAGGATGGATGATTCGTTCATCTGTAAGATCTTGGAAGTGGTTTGTTCTCAGAGTGCAATCATGTCAATAGTTGAAGGTGATGATACTGGATGATGATGAGATAATGAGGAGGAGGATAATGAGGAGGAGGATAATGAGGAGGATGAGGATGAGGATGTCGATGATGAGGATAACGATCATGAGGATAATGAAGAGGGTAATGATGACAACAATGATGATATACTGATGATGATGATGATGATAACAATGATGAGGATGATGGCAGGCCTCGAATTAGCCGACGGCCACCGACAGCCAAAGCCATCAGTGCCCCATTCTTGGCCTCAAAGCCCTCCAATTTTAGCATGTACTTACTGCCATTGAAAAATTACCCTATTTTATTTGGCCGTGGTGCCCTAGTAATGAAAAGTATCGTGCCCTCTTCCCAAATAGAAAAAAAGTACTGAAAAAGCGACCGTTGTTTGAAAATATTGCCGCATCGTCGACGTGTAAGATCGAAGTCAAAAGTCAAAATTAACCTGTTGATGATACCTGTATTTTTTTTTAAAGTAGTTTGAGAAGACTCAAACGCCCCTTAGACAGCTGTTTTGGGTTTGAAGAGATCTAGGCCTATACACATTTTTGTCCCTGATAGAGATTTTCTTTTTTTTAAATTCATTTTCCCCCTTCTCTCCTTCTTAATTTCTTTCATTATAGTGATTGCACACTTTCAGTAGAAATGCTCTGGGTACCCTTTTCATTGGCCTTAGTGCTCTTGAAAAAAAAATAGAATCCAAGGTCATGCCCCCCTTTTTACAGGTGCCCTAATTTAAAATGGCCTTGACCCCCCAAATCCTAGTTCGAGGCCTGATGATGGTAATGATGATGATGATGATGAGGTAGACCTGTATTTCTTTGATTGTTTTTAAATACCGATTCAATCATGTTGGTGGTCATTGGTGATGATGATAGTGTTGACGACAATGATGTTGTTGATGGTGGCAGTAATAATGATGATAATGATGGTGTATCATTATATTTTTAAAGGTAGAATCAATCATGTTAATGTTTGTAAGTGAGGATATAACAGTGATATGATGATGATAATGGTGTTGATGTTGATAATAATAATGAGGAGGAGGATGATGATGATGATGATGATGATGATGATGATGATTATTAATTTTAAGTGCTGATTCAATCATATTGGTGGTCATAGGTGATGATGACAAGGATACATGATGATGATGATGATGATGATGATGATGATGATGATGATGATGATATTGGTATTGATGGTATTAAAGATGATGACTTTCCTCATATCATTTTCATTCGTGTTGGTGGTTGGTGATGATGATAACATGGATATATAATGATGATGATGATGATGATGATGGTGATAAGGATGTGATCAGAATGAGGATGAGGATGAGGAAGAGGATTATGATGCTGATGATGCTGATGATGCTGATGATGGTGATCATGATAATGATGATAATTATGTTGTTGTTAAAAATGATGACATAGCTTTTCTCAGATTATTTTTGAAGGAAGATTCAATTATGTTGGTGATTGCTAGTGATTATTATTGTTATGCCTCCGCCCCGTAAGGGTGCCGGAGGCATTATGTTTTCGGGTTGTCCGTCCGTGTGTCCGTGCGTCCGCACTTTCTTGTGAACAAGATTTCTCAAGTACCACTGGAGGGATTTTAATGATACTTGGACCAAGGATGGACCACTAGGCAAGGACGAATTGATTAGATTTTGGGACAAAACCGTCGAGGGTCAAAGGTCAAAGGTCAATTAACTTTATGCCAAAATGCCATTTTCTGCCTATAACTTCAGTAAGGAGTGCTCACTGTTGATATAATTTGGCAAGTAGGTACACAAATAAAAAACAAATATTTTGGTAGAGCCACAGAGGTAAAAGGTCAAGGTCAAGGGTCAAAGATCAATGAACTTTAGGCCAATATGCCAGTTTCTGCCTATAATTTCAGTTAGGAGTGCTCACGGTTGATATAATTTGGTAAGTAGGTACACAAATAAAAAACAGATATTTTGGTAGAGTCACAGAGGTCAAAAGTCAAGGTCAAGGGTCAAAGGTCAATGAACTTTTTGGCCAATATGTAATTTTCCGTCAGTAACTTCAGTTATGAATGCTCACTGTTAATATAATTTGGTGGTTAGGTAAAACAAAATAAAAGACATATTTGGGTTGAGAGG
The DNA here is from genome assembly GCA_001188425.1 of Eucidaris tribuloides. Taxonomy (NCBI): domain Eukaryota; kingdom Metazoa; phylum Echinodermata; class Echinoidea; order Cidaroida; family Cidaridae; genus Eucidaris; species Eucidaris tribuloides. Next base: position 31,285 of record JZLH01S0599612.1, read on the forward strand.
CAGGTCAAAAGTCAAGGTGTACCATGTGAACAAATGGCAAATAACTTTGTGTAGTCATTGGGATCAAAGATCAAGGTCAAAATCAATGAACTTTGTCCCAAAATGTTATTTTCTACCTATAATATCAGTTAGGAATGTTCATTTCAAATTCTATTTGGTGAGTAGATCTGAAAAAAAATTGACAAATAATTTCATGTAAGATGTCAATGAATTTCTGAAAGGTAGTTTATCAAAGATCATCGGTCGGTGAACTGTTTCCAACATCTTTCCATTTACCTGGTAGCTTGAAAGTCGATATTGATCATACTAGTGAGCCAATTTCATGTGCTACATAGCCGGCGGAGGCATATCCATCGACTGCCCGCAGTCGAACTTCTCTAGTTATGATGATGATGATGATGATGATGATGATGATGATGATGATACTAATGATGACAAGAATATGATGATGATGATGAGGATGAGGATGATAATGACGATAGTAATAAGTTTATTGAAAAAATGCTCCAAGTATATAATACTCGCAAATATATATATGTATGTACATTTACTTTTTGAGAAGAATTTATTACCCAACATAATTTTCCCTGATTGTCCCATTTGTTGTTATTGTTGTTGTTGTTAAAGACAATCATTATTTGATGATTCACTTACTGTTTGATTAAAAAACCAGGTGGTTATACAATTTAAGGAAAAATAAGCCTGAGATTACTCTAAGATGATTGAGGGAAAGTTGTGCCCTGTAAATGTGTATTTCTATCTCAATCTTTGTTTTCATATTCAAAGTGTTTTGTCTGGAGAACAGACAGAAGCAAAAAATTCCATTTCCTCCACATCAAAGAGAAAATCCCTCACCCTGAGCCTCAGGAATTGTCCCACCATTAATCACTTTTCGATCCACCTTTTTGATGTTTTCGTCCGCCAATCTCTTCTCTTGACAATTTACCATTTCCTGGCAAAAACACATGTGGAGCTATGCCGGTGCCAATTTAATTCGATGTAAGCCAATTGTCTCGCAATATTATCATGTAAATCAAAGACCGGCTGATAAATATGATATGCAAGTCAGCAGTACATGTGCATTTTTACAACACCCCTTGGTGTCTATTAAGATAAGATCAATAGTTTTTCAGACTAGCTTAACATTGTTAAGTGCACTAACCTCTGAAAATATATAACAAGAAATAAAACCAAACGTAGACAGTCAAGGTTTATAATCTATTGCCTTGTTTCACTTCTCAGGAGAGTAACTGTATTCCGTCTTACTCTTAATTTTGTCAAAGAAATTCAGAATCTATATCCAGGGAGATAATTCATGTAAAAAGCAGTAAACACATTCATCATCGTGTCCAAAGTGTGGTAAGAGGACATGATTTCACCTTCAATCCTGTTCAAGCATTAAATTCATAAAATGGGGAAAATTATAAATAATGGTATGTAAAAATGATAAAGAAAACAGTAAAAAAAAAAAAAACGAAGTGTGCTTTTTCTTTCACTGGTGGTAGACCGTAACATTAGGTTCTCGGTGAATATTTTTGACTCACTACATTCTGTTTGAAAAAAAAAACAGCAACAACATATTCAGGACATTCACCCCTAACCATACCCTGCTATATGTACCCAGTTGTATACATAATATTTAAGAGTGGGGCATGGAAGAGGGGGAGGGGAGGGGGAGGTGGGGGGATCAAATTCTGCCGTTGATGTAGAAGATAGGGAAATGATATTAGCAACAGGATTATTAGAATTTTGGAGATTTTTATCTTCTTTGCGGAAAATAACTTTGTACCTTTTTTTAAAATTACAATTGGAAATAATAAAAGGGGAAGAGTATCTCCTAAATATTGCTGTGGACTTGTTTTAGATTTAAATCATAATTTCATTAATAATCAGACCTGTGTTGGTGATTTAAATATAACTTGTTAAACTTTATTTTATTTCATTTTCCTATTTGGCCGGAAGCTTATGGGTACATAGGCTGTTTCTTTCCTTTGTTTAAAAGTTCAGCTGCATCTTTGTATTTAAAAGTCATTCATCTATGTGCATTTGGAGATTGTTGAACGATAGGAGACAGATACAGTGGAAGTTTGAGCAAATATGGCAACCCTTCCCCCCCCCACACGCACACACATTTAACTTATGCCTTTCCCTAAGCCTTAATTTGCCCATATTTGGCAGGAACAGTTAACATTTATTTGGTATGTTTCATGTCTATCAATCCATGTATTCATTAATTTATTTGTTTATTTATTTACTTAATATATATTTACATGTATTTATTTATTTCCTATTGGATCCTGCATGTATCAGAGGAACAAGCCCCCTCCCACCTCCCCCCCCCCCCACAAAAAAAAAATCAAATATTTATTTACGTTTAATTTATGTATTTATTATTTTATTTATTTTCTATTGGACTTGTGCTGTAAATAGAGAACAAGCCCCTCCCACCCCCCAAATAAT
>JZLH01S0599612.1:44424-56225 GCA_001188425.1 Eucidaris tribuloides
GAGATATTCCAAGGTTCAATATTCATTTCAATCGGAAATCTTTCTTTTGAGTTAAAGGGATAATGGGAACATTGAAGAGTAACTGTAGGCCTAGTTCTTAATTTTAAAGGTATGGCTAACATTACCTACAGTCTAAAAAATCTGAGGCTACATGATCTCCCATGTACTATTATGTCTTTGATAAGGTCTTAAAAATGATGGCCCTGAAACAATTGTATTTCAATAATTATATTTAGTGTTTTAAAAAAGTGAAATCAAAAGTTGATCCGAATATCATGCTCATTTCTCGCCATAGCTTACTATTTAAACATCGCTCCTGAGTTTAATTGTGTTTATTCATAGCATAACTATGCCATGAGCAAGTGTAACTTTCCAAACACATTTTTTATTCTAGGGTGTTTATTTTGTCCATAATTAACACTAATATGGAGTCAGATATCAAAATTTGAACAATTTTTGTAAATGAAGCTCCACAATGTTAGCCTATCACTTTAAATACATCTCTCCAGAAATCAGCACATTGTTTAAAGATTCTGCTTGAAAATTCTGTAGTCTGACATTTAACTCTTTGTTGTAGCATTGAAGTATGTAGCCAGTTTCTTAATTGAATACATTGCATGCTGCCAGAATCAATACACATTGTTTTAAAGGCATTGTATAATAATTTCCAAGTTCAAAAAAATTGAGCTAAACATAATCGCTCATGCTACCAGTTGTCTCTGATTACGTGTTCCTAAAAAAAGCCCTGAAAAAATTGCAGTAATACAAGATCATTATGCTTTACAAAAAGTGAAAATCATTGAGAGACCATTATCCAGCTTTTCCCCATAATTGCTGTGTTGATGAATTGCCTATGGTGACTGAGAATAAAATTAATGTGCCAATTTGTATCTGCACATATTGTACTAGTGAACAGCTAAAGTTTTGTGTCTAGGGCATTTATTTGTCCATTCAAGACACTTGTCAGATAATATGTCATGATAGCAAAGTTTAACAATTTTTTTAAAGAGGTCTTTCAGAGTGTTATATAGGTGTCTTAAAATTCTGTCTTTGAAAATTCTGTAGAGTCTCTGACATTTCCTCTTTGTTTGTAACATTAGGAAGTACATGTAGTTCTTAATTTTTCAATACAATGCCTCCCAGAATCAAGCACATTGTTAAAGTTTCTGCTGTGAAAATTCTGGCGGTCAAACATTTCCTCTTTGTTGTACAATGATTCATCAGAAAATGCTGTGACGGTAAAGTTTGTTTTGTAGCTTTGTGGGATCAATTTCTGTCAGGGCCGAATGATTGATTCAACTGGTAAATTAATGCTTGTTATCTCAAGTAAACAATTCAAGACAAATCCGCTTTCAACCATGAATATGATACTATGTTCCATTATAAACTCATTTGGTTCTCACGGCGGCGGCACCAGTGTGAAATCTTTAGGAAGGGCAAAAGGCCCTGAACTTTGGGGGAATGTCCATACGATCCATAATTTCATGAATTTACTTCTGCGAAACCCCATGATTTCTCTTTTGGGACAATTTGTAGGGGGAGCCCTACCTCTTTGCCCCCCCCCCCCCCATGATCACTTATGTTTAGTGTCTTTGAAGCATTCAACCTTCTCCAAATTATGTTGGCATCGTCCTCTTAATTGTTCTAGTCATGGGTATGAAAAAAGCAAACGAAAGATACTTTCAAAACGTGGCAATATCATTGGTAGCGCGATGTACATTGTAGGTTGATGAAGCCTAGAGTGTGTACTATAATTATTTGCTGGGGAACAAGACTTTGTATCTCAAATTTTTGGTGAAATATAAAATATATATTTTTTTTATAGGTAAACTGGGGAAGAGTATTTGATTGCAATATAAGTTGGAAAGAGAAGATGCCTTGGGGTATGAAATGCAATCTTGTACAATCATGTACAATTACAATATTTGAGTATACCCCGCATTATACACAATGCAAGTTTTATTATGAGACATACTGTGTGTCCCGCACACAGCATGCACCATTTTTTGCAATCTATTGATAAGATCACCCACGCGTTACCTGGGGTACCATTGTACACCGGTGTACCGCATTGCGTAGCGCCCTCTTGTGTCCAGAAATGTATTTTCTCAGTTATGATCACTGAGATTCAGTGATTCATAGATGTTAGAGGCTATGCATATTGCCGCAAGCAAAAACACATAAAATTATGACAAGTGGGTGAAAAATGAGTTAAAGTTATTTTGCACTATTGAAACATTAGTTTACACGAGTTTTTGTAACCCCAGGATACAGTGCTAAAAGTGAAATAAATAATTCAGCTAAATGGGGGATATTCTGTTTGTACCCTAATACGGAGAATTAACTCACAACCTGATCACCTGCGCATGTAACGTTCTCTGGTAGTACATAAAAAGATTATTAAAAGAAAATCTCAAGATTGAAAAATGTTCTAAAATGTCAAAATTTTCAAATTACGCGGATGTCCTGAATGCTGTAATGGGTAATGCTAGACCTGTGTTTGGTGAAGAGAGTTATTGACTATATAGTCAATAGCCTATTTATATTCTTATTTATTCAAGTTTTCTTTAAAGCAGGGTAGGCCAATTCAGTTAGAAAACTGCTTTAGCAATGACGCCGCTATATCAAAAGTATGCATGAAAATAGATACAAACAAATATAAACAATTACACACACAATTATGATTGAAAAACAGAAACAGTAGATCAAATACATGTTATAACTACAACTAAATAAATCAAGTGAGAGCGACATAATAATAAAAGATTGTGACGCTGCCACCACGATAGCCTGACAAAGACGCACATCTATAAAATAGAAAAATATAATGAAAACTTCTTTAGGCGAAAGATTGGAACATTTAAATTTTGTAAAATGTGAAGGTCATTAAACTGTATGTTTTTTGACCATGTGTTAATTTAGCATTTTCCATTCTAATTACAATATTTTGTAACATTCTTAAGCTATGGGGCGTGCGACCTTAACAGAGCTTCAAGGCGACGGTCACAATTATTTGATAACATTATTATTCGAATAAAATACGTTGAACCCAAAGTCACACCCCCTCCCACCTCCAACCGCGAGGATAAGAATGAGGTGGCAGTGTGCCTAAAGTACGTTTATAAGGGCTTTGCAATGTTTTTTGAATACATTCAATGACTGGCTCATTTGCACTTCTTTGGGGAGTTTGTTGAAAAAAGAAGGAGCCATATAACAAAAGGATCGTTTTTTGTAGTCTGTTTTTGGATGAGGGATAAGTAGCGGAGCATTTGTCGAGTAACGGGTTGTATAGTGGGTAGGGCGTATTGTGATTAATAGCCTAGATGCATACCAAGTTCCAGAACAAGTGTGGTAACAATGGAAAAAAAGAGAGGATCAAATTCATGCAACAGTGCTATTGACCTAATACTAGGATCTAGCTTTAGATGTGGAAATTGAGAAAGTGGTGAAAGATGAGACCAAGGGGCAGAGTTGGAGGATATTATATCAAACATATTTGATCTAGTTCTTCTGAAGAGTCCCCCAAATCAGTACATTTCAGGATTTTGTTCTGTTTTGTTCAAAGTTACAGGAAGATATTGATGATATATTTAATTTATTTTTCATTTTTTTCTGACTTTATTTATTTTTCATAGCATGGGATATTATGTCAAACATATTTGATCTAGCTCTTTTGAAGTGTCTCAAAATTCAGTACAGGATTTTGTTCTTTTTCATTCAAAGTTACATGATGATACTAATTATACATATATTTCACTTATTTTTCTAACTTTATTTTTTAAAACATAGTGGTATTTTAGGTATGGTCTGTATGAATTCCTTTCAAGAACTATGTGGATTTTTTCCCCTCCAAACTGATGTGTGTACAAATGAATTTAGAGGTGAGATACAAGTACCATGCTTTTCCTAAAAAAATGTTGTGGAAAGTCCAACAGTTGCAATTTACCCCTACTGGTATTAAACCTTCATTTTTCCCACTGCTGTGTAAAGTTTTATTATTACGGTAGGCACAACATTGATTTTATCGCAAATCTCCATTTACGAGATTATGTAGAAGAACCAGATCACCGCGCGCAGCAATTTCGGATTTTGCAAGCAAAGCAAGGAGTCACAGAGCTTTTTGGGGATAGAAAATTTGTTTAAAATCTTAGGTTTCTGCTATCATCCATAAATTTTGCGATAGCACTGTGAAAATTTGGACTTTTCTCGCAGTTTTCAGCTTCGTCTGATGCTTATTTGCAAGATGGATGGTGCAAATTCAGAGGGTAAAAACCCGGATAAAAACTCAGCGCCTAACTCGATGAGTCAAGCATCGGCCACAGCAGGAAAGGACGGCCAAAAAGGGCCTAGTAAAGACCATGCGGCCAAGACCTCAAAGAAAGGTACTAGAGCCGAAATGCCTAACAAAGGCGAAAAATCAAAAGATGGTACTGGCCGTGAGTCCGGAAAATCTTCCATTGATGATTGGATTGACAAAGTGGAAAGATGTAGGCCTACATGTAAATTTAACATAGGGAACAAACACTTTCATCAAATGTCAGGGGAGCAGTTAGAATAAATATGTGTTTTCATAATGCAAGATAAAATACTGGATATTTTACAGCAGTATTGACAAAATGTGTGATGAAGGTCACATATATTTTGTTAGGGAATCTTACTTGGACAGACAGTTTCACAACAACTCATTGAGAGGAATAAATATAGCTATTTACCTGTAAATGATAGATTGTAATACATGCAAATGCGGACATATATATATAGGCAAAAAGCGATCAAACATGTGTTTAGATACAAAGATGCAATACATTAATCATGGAATAGTATATCAGAGATCCAAACAGATAAATAAAAACAAGCTATGTATTTCACTCAGCAGAGGGGTTGTATTTTACAAACAACATCGTTACTACACAAGGAAGGCCCCTCCAGGGATGGCTTGACGAGCAATCAATGGCATTAAAAGGACTATTATACTAACAGTTATGTGATAGCTTGTTTATGCATTTTCAGTTAACAGGTACATCAAAATGATTTGATTGCAGGTATAAGTATAAATCCATATGGGACGTTCCAGATATCTTGCTCAATTAGGGCAACAGTTGGAAAGCTGAAAGCTTAAAGCCACTGGCTAACATTTACCACAGTTAGAAAAAAATGTGAGCTACATAATTCTCCAAGCTCCAAGTGTCTTTGATAAGGTCCAAAAATGATGGCCTGAAAAAATTGTATTTCAAAATGATTATTTAAAGCTTTAAAAAAGTGAAAATCATAAGTTGACCGGATTCACCCATTTCCTCCCATAGTCTTACTGTGTGTAGATCTAGGCTATTTTCTACTCACCCCGAGTATAAATTGTTTATTCAATCATATCTTGCCAGTGGCAGCATAAATTTCCAAACTTTTGTATTCTAGGGTGTTTATTTGTCCATTTGAACACTACTATGTAGCTCAGATATTAAAATTTGACAATTTTTTAAATTGAAGCTCCACAATGTTAGCCTATCACTTTAACTGTTGTTGATATGGCTGATATGACTGACCACTGCTATTGGTAGTTCAAGTAAGGATTCATAATTCCTTGTTTTGAAAGATTGATCACCCGACTAGAGGCACACAAAGCTGAATTTCTTGTTTTTGAAACAGAGTATTTAACATGATGAAGTAAAGTAAGAAGGAGAAGAAGAAAAAGAAAAGAAGTACTGTAGTAGTAGAAGAACAGCAACAACAATTAGAAGCAGAAGAAGAAGGAGAAGGAGAAGAAGGAGAGGAAGGAAGAGGAGGAGGAGAAAAAGGAGTAGAAAAAGATTGATGATGAAGAAGAAGAGTAAGAAGAAGAAGAAAAAGAAGACAAAGATGGAGGAGGAGGAAGAAGAGGAGGATGAGGAGGAGGAGGACAAAAACATGAGGAAGTAGAAGAAGAAGATGACAAAAAAGATTGGTGAAGAAGGAGGAGGAGATGGAGAAGAAGAAGAAGAAGAAGGAGAAAGAGGAGAAAATCATGAAGAAGAAAAAGAAGATGACAAAGAAGATTGATGAAGAAGAATATGAAGGAGGAGGAGATGAAGAAGAAGAAGAAGAAGAAGAAGAGAAGGATAAGAAGATTGACAGTGACATTCACTGCTTAGTGAAATTCCAACAAAATTCTATGACAAGCTTGTGAAAGGGGTAAAGAGGAGGAGGAGGAGAAAATGGAACAAGAGAAGAAAAAGAAGGTATTAGAAAAATGTTGAAGAAAAGAGCTAACATGAAAAACAGGTGCTGAGACCAGTCCATATAAAAACCTTAATGCAGAAAAGGAAGAAGTATAAAAGACACAAAATCTTCAGAGTGAAATACAAAAACAATGTTCCTCAGTAGGATAAAAGAATAGAAGAAGATGAATGTGATAGAAGCAAGTGTAGTGTGATGAACATCAGTCTATGCCACCATGCGTATAATTTGTATCCTCCACAATATTCACCATGCCCTTAAATCTCAGGAGTGTCTGACATTGCCATTACCCTCATCTCTGCATTCCTAATTTGTTTCTAATCAGCAATTAACACTCAGGTTCTAAAAAGAAAGTGCAATTTCAGTGTCAGAATCAATATATTTTCCATACCCAGGGGTAAGGAGTGCTAAGTATAATTATAAGGATGGCTACCTTGGGAGATCAGTTGAGCATATATACAGGTGTTAGTGGTTTTTGACATTTGACTTTTGCAGAAGTCTGCTATTTTCTGTTGTGATAGTGAGGTCGTATGTAAACACGGGTGTGTACTGTATTTATTTTACTCATGAGTGTCCATAAGCAAAACTGATTTCTGACAACCCATACATAATGTACACATATAGTGTGATTCTACATTTAGTTTTGGTTGATCAGACAACTTTTTCGTCAATCTTTGACAGAGTATATTCTGTTGTCACCGCAGAAATCAGCATCAAATCAGCATCAAATCTACGGAAAATTGTTTATAGTGACAAATTGTGATGTTTAAATAATGGGCACGCATGTTGCAGTTTGTATGTTATAAATGTGGGAAACGTTGGGGTCGCTTGATATTGCTATGGCACATTAAGAGTTAAAAGCTGCATGCCCTCAAGTAGTCACATAATTGTGCATGCAGAGCAAATGGCCAGGATTTCATTATAAGGAAACTAAAGAATCCTATAGAGAAAAACATTTTAGAGTTTTGTTTGTTCGGTAAACTAACAAAATTTTGTCTTCATAATGTATTGAGACATAAAATGCCTTACCTTGGGCAAGGAACATTCATCCTAGATTAAAAAAAACCTACAAAAAGTTTAGTTTTGTTTGTTAGGTAAACTTCGAAACTTTCTTCTCCTCATGTATAGTTATAGGTATCCTGTATCGAGACATGAAATGGATGCCTCACCTGGGGCTACGAGCATTCATCGTTTATTTAATCATGGTTGAATTAAAAGCCACGTACACCTCATTCATCATCAGCCTCTACCTTCAAATGCAAACGGGAAACAACTAGTGGATGAATTAGATTTCATGTGTTGAATCTAATGTTTTAATTTGAATAGATTTTGGGGGTGCTCTAGCTAGGTTGGAATAGCGGCAATCATTGCCCACGCAGGAAAGAATGAATTATGCATGAGACGCCGCCGATGCCAGCTTCTCCTTTCAACATACGTGCGTGGATCATTGATTGATAGAGTTCATTGCCGTTCATTTAATGGGTTTTCAGAACAGTCCGGATTACATTGATTGCCGGGGAAAAAAATAACATACTCATATTTTCTGACCCAATATGTCATTTGGAGATTACAGTGGGATATAACTAATTTGGTCATCTTTTTTGGATTAGGGCAAAACATTTTGTATTCTGATTATTTTTTTTAGTGGAAGTATGTGCATGCATCAGTAAAACAGAGAGTATAAATAAGCCAACTGGTTGTTTATGCCAGTTCAGCAACATCTTTATGTGTGACAATTTCTGCTGTGCATCCCAACAAAAAGGCAAGGTTCACCCTGAAATTAAATTGGTTTTTAATAAAAGCAGAACAATGAGAAAAATATATTTATGAAAGTTTGGCGAAAATCCACCAAAGAATAAGAGAGTTATGAGGTTTCAAAGTTTCAAATTTGTGACGTCACATGCGAGCAGCCTCCAATATGTCATGTAATATAAATTTCATAAATTGCCATTTTTTAATGGTTCATGATAATTGAATGCTTTTTTTTCACAGAAGCATGTATGAAATAATGTTTCTGATGATATATTTGAATGCACAGGTAAAATCATTCTCAAATTTTTGAGAAAACGGCACTTTTATGGAATTTATATCACATGACATAAGCGGAGCTGCTCGCATTTGACGTCCCAATTTAAAAGTTAAAAATTCCATAAGTCTGTTATTCTTTGGTGGATTTTTGCCAAACTTTCATTAACATGTTTCTCTCATTGTTCTTCTTTTATTAAAACCAACTTGATGTCAGGGTGAACCTTACCTTTCAACTTAGATAGTTTCTAATTACTACCAGATCGTGCATGCACACATGTTGCCAAAATGCATGGTTTGGACGGAACAGCCACACACAAACCCAGAAACCAATGGCTGTACATATTACAAAGCTACACTTTAAAAGCAGAAAATCTCATTTGCACCCCTCCAACATCAGAACAAAAGATCACTCATGCTCTTAGGCTATTTATCAAGGAAAACGTCTTGGAAATCTGAAGATCATTAATTACCTAGAATTGCCATTTAATGTATGTATTCTATGCAAGAATATTTTGTCTCTACAATAATTCAAATCAAAATGTAACAGTCACTATAATTCCACCAAAAGCGAGTTTCTATCTCCTATACATAGCAAAAGGTTTTCAGTTTTCTTCTATATACCACTGGTACACATTAATTTTTAGGCATGCAAAAGAAATGCCCTGCCTTTAAGAAATTTGTTCAGATGATTAAATGAGCAACCAAAACAGTTCATCCAAGGTTAGATTATGAGAGATCAAGGTACATGTATTTATGCATAGCCATGGCACAAATGTTATTTACATAGAGGATGTAGGATAGGAAAGATGGGTTTAACTTGATATGTATGCATGTGTTTGACATTCATGTCACACATACATCCCACCGCTGCCACCAATATGAACGAAAGTTACTCTGGTAGATATCAATTTACTGTAATTCATATACCTAATTTCCATCTTCATTTTAACCAGATGGACAGTACGCATCACCCAATAAATCTCTCTCAAAACATGGGCAAGTCTTGAATAGCAATTTGTGACATGTCATTTGCTTGTTTTTGTGTTTTCTATATTCTCTTACTTGTCTTTCTATTTTCTGATTTTGGAAGAGACTAGTGTTTGAATAGAGACAGTAATCAACTACAGTTAGATCAATCAATTTAAGTTTTACATTCGTAGTAACTACAGTTTGTTTGGTGCATTATTGCAACAACAGTGCAGAGTTATCATTCTGTACATATTCTTGAAGGGTAGTGACATGATTGGGAAAAATATAAAAAAAAATGCCTCTAGAACCAAACTAGTTTAAAGATATACCAGTCTATACACTAACTGGAAGGATTTGTCTTGAATTTGTTTACTTAAGGGGAATCAAGTGTGAACATACCAGTACTTTATTTCTCTTGTGCCCCAAGAGAAGTCAATCTCACAGAAAGCTACATAATAAATTAGTCTGTCACAAGGCATTTTGATGGTAGTACTTTTAAAATGAGTCAACGTTTGAGTACAAAATTTTCAATGTAGAATTCTTACATCATTAGAATACTTTTACCCCAAGATGAGGACTACATCCAATTATGACATTTACCTTTAAACATATATGTTTATATCTACGTGTATGTTACTGCTTACTTACCTGGACTTTTGTTTGTTTCAATATTTTGCAGGAGCCTCATTAGTAATGGCATATCTACTCTGGATCCTGATGTGTTCAGAGGGCTGGAAAATCTTCAGTTCATGTAAGTTTTTGTATCCTAGCTAGACTATTAAAGTGATAGGCTAACATTGTGGAGCTTCAAATTAAAAAACTGTCAAACTTTGATATCTGAGGTACAAAGTAGTGTTCAAATGGACAAATAAACTCCCTACAATACAAAAGTTTGGAAAGTTACACTGCCAATGGCAAGTTATGCATGAATAAACCAATAAAACTCGGGGCGAGTTTTAATAGCCTACGTGTACACACAGTAAGTCTATGGGAGGAAATGGGCAAGTGAATCCGGTCAACTTAAGATTTTCACTTTTTTGACGCACTAAATCATCATTTTGAAATACAATTTTTTCAGGGCTTCATTTTTAGGCCTCATCAAAGACACTGGTAGCATGGGGAATCATGTGGCTCAAATTTTTTTAACTGTGGTAAATGTTAGCCAATACCATTAAGCTGTCACCATTTATCATTTTGAACTCTAGTTTGCTAACATATGGAACCACTTGGAAGTATTGAATTTGGAGAGCACAGATTTATGTTCAACCCATAAGGGCCTCTACATCTGGAATGATTTAATGCTAAGGAATAAAATTACATTGAAGAATAAATATAATTGAAGAACTTAAATTAATTGTTAACATTAATTAATCTAAATTAGTAGAAATTGGCCATGTTGCTCAATAATTTTCTTATAAGTAAATAGAAAGAGACACTTTGACACATTATTTGTTGCATGATCATACATTGAGCCATTTTTAAAGTGGAGTGAAACCCAGACACATTCCTGCATTCAGAGATTACAGAACAATACAAAAAGGAAATTAGTGAAAGTTTGAACATATTTGGTTCAACGGTTCGAGAGTTATGTTTGTTCAAAGTTTATTTGATCCTTGTTATGGAGGATTGTTAAATTGGCAACTCTGCCAGCTTTTTAGATGAAAGTGTGGAGAACTCTGCATTGGTTTTGTACACAAATTTTCACTTATTCTCACTTTTTATCAAATATTTGATTTGCTCTTGCTTGTTGTGCAAGTATGTCCTAGCAAAAATGATTCTACATGTTTTTTCTGAAAGAATTTAGATACTTTCTCAACTGACACTGCAAATTATTGAAATTTGTGTACAAATCCAATGGGAAGTTCTCCACACTTTCATCTGAAAAATGGGTCGAGTTGCCAATTTAAGGATCCTCCATAACAAGGATCAAATAAACAATCATAACTCTTGAACCGTTCAACCAAATTTGCTTTTACTATTTCCATCTTGTATTGTTCTGTACACTCTGAATTCAGTAAGATGTCTGGGTTTCATTACCGTTTAAATAGTCCTACTGGGGCTCTCGCTTTTTTATGTATTGTAAATTAGCTGTTAACTCTATCTGACTGACTGTTCTTTGACATTAAAAGGAAATAAAATGCTATGCATTGCATACTGGATTTTTCTCAAGAAACTATGGAATTGTACGAAATACCACAAAGTCATTCTTGGCATATTCCAATAAACTCTGATCTGCACCTTCTAATCTTTTCTTCACATTTAAGTTTGTATCAGACATGAATTTTTTGCTGACTAGAACTTGATTTACTACATGCACTGATCTTGGGCAATTTGTTTTTATAACTATTAATAAATTCTTAAATCTACCCTATTTATGCTTTATCAGCTCAATCCCATTCATGATTGTTGAAGTTTTAAGGTAGTGGTATTTTAGAAGTGCAGCTTTCCGGGATTGATTTTGAATAGTTAGTTTTTTAATATTCATACGTTTTCCTGCTCTCACTGATTTAAAAAAAAGAATGAATTCCATACATAATGACATTAGATTTGACTTCATTCATTCAAGGGGCCATTACGAAGAATCCAATCTCTGA
>JZLH01S0599612.1:76752-102654 GCA_001188425.1 Eucidaris tribuloides
AACATGTGCAGATTGCAACAAACCACACAAAAGTGACACTTTATCTATTGTTCCCATGATACCCAGCAGATTTCTGTGTACACTTCTGATAAAGGTGTATCAATTACAGGCAATGACTGATAAGTCCATTGTCAGGATAACAGAGAGATCTGGTTAAGTGATGGCCGTATAACCGAGGCCAAACTGTATGCCTATTAAGTTTTGACTTATTTTATAGTTATTTGAATATGGGGCATTTGCTCATTTTCAGAGCAGGAACTAGAAATTGAAAGGGGCAATGCCCTTTTTTAAAGGGCAAGTGTTGAAAAGGGGCATATGTTCTTGAGCTATTTGGCACATCAAGACCAAACAAAAGGGCACCAAACAATATAACTTTGGAGAGCAAACAAATTGAGGTATTGGCTAACATTTACCACAGTTAAAAAAATCTGAGCTACATGATTCCCCATGCTACCATGGTCTTTGATAAGGTCTAAAAATGACACCCTGAAAAAATTGTATTTCAAAGTGATTATTTAGTGCTTTAAAAAAGTGAAAATCGTAAGTTGATCGGATTCACATGCCCATTTTCTCCCATAGACTTTGTGTACACCTAGGCTATTTAACCCCTTGGGCTCGATGCTATACAGCACTGTTGTTCATTGAGAGACGACGCGATTTGCACGTGTTTGACTTTGAAGGGAATATAAACTCATGTATTCGGATAAAATTCCTCTCACAATAGTTATTTTCTTATTTTATACTAGTCAAAAATGTGTAATTTCGGGGACAAACGCATTAAATAATGAAACTCTACTGTTCATCCAGTGTTTGACCGAAATTTTTGTCATATATTCTGGGCTTCTGTAGAAGCCCGTCGTCCCCAAGGGGTTAAACTCGCCCCAAGTTTTAATTGTTAATTCATGAATAACTTGCCATTGGTAGTGTAACTTTCCAAACTTTTTATTCTAGGGTGTTTATTTGTCCATATGAACACTACTTTGTAGTTCAGATATCAAAATTTGACAATTTTTTAAATTGAAGCTCCACAATGTTAGCCTATCACTTAGAGACTAAGAAGTCCAATCGGGTTGAAGAGGATGTCCAAATACTTGTGGTAGACATTTGAAGCTTTGTGGAGGTTTCATAGTGATGCAACAGTTACACTGTTGTAACAGTAGTGTAAACTTCAAAATCAAAAAAGGTTTATACGATGTCTATCAGTACTTCAACTTGGATTTTTATCTGGTCCATTTTTCACAAAAACTGGCATTTTAACCACAATGTATGTTCCCGGCAGAAGGGCTGTAACATTAAATTGTCCGTAACTTGAAAACCATTGGCTCTTTTCACATAAAATCAGAATAGTGTGATATTTTAAGATCCTTCTCTCAGTCTGCTAAGTGCAAATATCAAATAAGGCAATATTCTGCAAATTCTAGAAAATTTAATGTTAAAGACAGAGTAACGGATTTGCACGTCAGAAAACAGTAAAATGAATGAAATCAGCTCAACTCGTTCACAATGTGAAGATTGGTATAAATAAACACCTGTCATAGAACCTTTGGGTAGAATACGTAGTTTTGGTGAAAATCTGGACAATTAAACTTAAAAATTTACAGTGACGTCGATGTGCACGGGCCATTCCAAAATTGTCCGATCAGCCGTTAGCCGGAGGTCACGCGGAGTTTAGCCGTTTAACCAATCAGTGTGGTCCGCTGGTCTTGTGACAGTACAAATACCCGCGATTCCAGATTCGCAATTTGAGCAAAATTTAAACTCACGGAAAGAACAACATTCTGGTAATATGTCGTTATTAGTTTTTCTCATAAAACAACAAATTCATGACGAATGGATCTCAAACTTTCAGCACACCATTTGTAAGTATTAAACTACCGTTTGGTATTGATAATGAAGGGAAGTAATGGAATTGCAAATCCCTGACACAATCTTTAAGGCCCTTCTGCCCGGAACATACACTAGAGCCCTTCTGCCGGACAACTGACAGATTATGTAAATACTACTTTAGATATGGAAGAGTTTATACTTCACACACAAATAAAATAGAGAATATTATCTGCTAAAAATAACTAAAACCTCTCCACATGTATGTAATACAATGTTGATTCCTTGTGTAGACTTCAGTTTCTTCACCATCAGTTCGTAAAGTCATGGAAGAAATAACATTGTTGCAGAACATTATTGAAATGACAGAAACCTGTTTGCCCGCAAACTTTAAAAATCTGCTGCATACTACCTTGCAGCCTTCAACATGACAAAACTATACAGTCAGTAGCTTGATGTCAAAACATACACACGACTCTAGCAGTGACAACACCTTTGCCAGTACCGGTAGGTTTGTGTGAAAATTTGCGCGGAAAAAAATCAAAAAAATAGTGTGAAAAATCCATGCATCCTTGCCCCTGACTTGTGCATGTTGGTGCAGATTGTGGATGTGTAGTCATGCAAAGAGAAACAACTAAAAATTAAAACATTTATACATTAAAGGTAAATGACACGATTGGGGGTAGTCCTCAACTTGGGCTGAAACTACTCTAGAATCAAGTAAACTATGCAAGGATTCTCCTGTGAATATCTTGCAGTCAAATGTTGACTCATTCTAAAATAAACAATGTCAATATCACTTGTAGCACGAAAACCTGCTGTGTGGCTCTCTATGGGGCTTATTTTTATTGTCACCGGATAAAATTAAGATACTCCTATGTTTATGCTTGATTCTCCTTAGGTAAACAAATTACAGACAAATCCTCCCAGGTAGGAGATCCACTCCTGCTAGTGTATAGTTGGTATATATTTCAACTCATTTGGTTCTTGAGGCATTTTCATGTGTTCCCAATCATGTCACTAACCTTTAAGTTGCTTAAAGTGAAAATACTTCTCAGTAGCATAAAAACAAACTCCATAGACTGTGCACATAGCATTTGTGTGGTACTACAGGAGTTAGGGCTGTTATCGGTCGAGAACCTCCAAAGTCAAATCCCACTTGGCCGTAAAAGTACAGTCATCAAATCGTGTGTATTGTTTTCAAAATATTATCTACCAAGTATACTCTCCCAAACCACCAAGTTCATTCCAATATGATAGTAACTAGTTGTACCAGTAATCCACATTTTGTTCTTTATAATTTTGTTATAACTTTGTTAGCAAGGAGAAATAACGAAACAGCACTATTTGTTCGACAAATGACAGTTTGGGAGATCATGTCCTGTTTATTATGTGGCCTTGGAAAATAAAACATGTTGACTAGCTGAAAGCATATTTATAGGCCTTACCAAGTTTTGTCCCAACCAACTTAATTTACTGTTTTACAACTTAGAATTTGCTGCTTTTGTCTTTTGGTTATATCCAAAATTTAATTGCATACAAACACATTCAGGAATCACATGGATATGATATAGAATAACTCATGACCTTTGACTATATTGAAGTGTATAGCACGTGATTAGGGTTTTTCTTAGGGGAGGCACAAGTTTAGTGTAAACGGAGGGACAAGAGTAACATGTGAGCTCAGAATGTATCATGCAGTCCTGCCAACCCGTACCAATTCTTCCAGGGCAGTTGTGGTCTTTTTACAGTTACTAGGTGGTGAGGTCAACAACAAAAATGTAGATCATAATAAGAATAGAACATGAATGACCAAAATAAATGAAACTACTGAACCAAATGCCTTGGTTACTATAGTACCTTTAATGCAATGCCCACATTGTAATGGAAATGCCATGTTTACTTTCACTGGTGACTGACAGAGCAAAAGGTTTGTTTTATTTATGCATTTTCACAGATGAAATTTTGGTTCAGCTGTATCAAATATTTTTCTCATTCGCACTCTAATCTCACTTTTTTATTATGTAACCTTTTATTGTTTACCGTACCGCCTAATAACTGTAATAAGACCAGAACTGCCCCAGAAAAATCTGTACTGGTTGGCAGGAATGTATCATGGCATTTATCACCATAAGGACTTGAAATTCAAACTGTTGGCTACAGGAACTGGATGTGTCATTTAACTCTATGGTTATTACAGAATCTTGGAGGCAACAGGTTACAATAACACGACTTTATGGAAACTTGGAAAAGCAAGAGCCACCAATAATATATTTGCCCTCTGAAACACAGGGATAACGTTGCTAAAAACAAGAAAGCGTGGCCCAGACAGAAAGCTACACATGCGATCGCTAATTTCTTCAAAATCATTCACAAAATGGCGTTGGTGATTATTGCATGGGTTAGAACATTCTTTTTCCAACAAAATGATACCATGATCATTAATTTTGATTGAGGTGTTTGGATTTTAGGGCTATTTTTCTGAGGCAGTGCAATTTCCTAAATTTGCTATTTTTTAAACTCCAGTGATCATCAGAACACCGAAATATTCTCGCGTTACGGCGTGCCATAAAATAAGCTCTGCCGCGACAAAGGGTAGAAGTGCCCTGGCTTTGATAAGGAAGATGATGTGAGCTACATCTCCATTGTCATCGCGGTTTGTCTGATATGGCACGCTGAGAGGCGAGAATATTTCGGTGTTCGGATGACCGCCGCTGATGAAAAATTGGCAAATTTGGGAAACCACATTGCCTCGGGAAAATGGCTGCAGGATCCAAACGAATTACTTAAAATCAATGATCACGGTATCATATTATTGGAAAAAGAGTGTTCTAATCACTGAAACAAAAACCAATTGCAGATGATGTTGAAGAAATTAGCGATCGCAGGTGTAGCATTCTTTCTGAGCCTCCCTGTATATGCATACACCGTAACAGTTGTTTAGACCAAACTTGGAAAAGAGTGACCCATCCTGCTGTACCACCTCTAACACAGGAGCAACATTACCGAAATAAAAAATGTGGATACCTTCTTCTAATACATCGACATGGCAATGGTATGATACTAAATTTGGGAATTGTGCTTTAAGGTATTATTCTGCTTCATCATGACAAGGCGTTAGAATGAGCATTGTTTTGTACATCTGAGTTGGCAGCATCGGCAGCAATGGCTGATGATGAAGATGATTCTAGTCGGAGTTCAGGATTCTTCTGTTCCATCAGGACTTTGAGTTGTTGTCGCGTGCTTTCAAGGAAGAGGTCCATCGTTGCTAGTGAACGCTGCCGCAGTGTTGCCTCAGCCTGGTTATATTCATAAAAGACAAGAACTTATATTAAATGGTATGTTTGTTTGTTTCTTCTTATTTTCTCTACTCGCTCCCTCTTGCAAATGTTGGTATTTCTCTACTGATACATAAAAATCTGAATTCAGTTAGGAAATCCATTATATTGATCTTTCTTCACAGACACTGTTTAATATTGTAGAAGTCCCATTTAATAAATTGTCAAATTGTTATATCTGACCTTCATGGAAGAGTTTGAACGGACAAATAAACACCCTAGAAAAGAATCCTTTAGACAGGTAGGCTGTAATTCGTGAAATAATTACAAATAATTACATAGCAGTCTACGAGAGAAAAGTGGAATGGTCTCATTTCACGTTTTAAAGCACTTAAAGATCATTTTTTTACTGCAATTTTTTCAAGGCTTTAATTTTTGACCTTATCAGAGACACTAGAAGCACAAAGGATTATGTAGCTCTTTTTTTTTAACTGGAAACATTGTTAAACAATGCCTTCAGCAGCCAACATATCAAGAATTTGTTCTATCCATGTTCCTATAGTACAATGTATTAATGGACATTGTCACTTACCCAGTCAATGTATGATATGAAATACTATGAATCAATGATTGGACTTGTAGTATTTGTCTGATAATACATGCAACAATGCACTGCCAAACAAACTAATGGCTCTATCTTATAATGGACCAGTGTTGCTATCATTGCCCCCCGCAACACAAAATCCAAGCTATGCTACTGTCTCACACAAGGATGAGTGTAATGCCCCGATTCTCTTGACAGTGTACCTTTTGTTGATCGAAGCAGAACTGTAGCATCTCCTCTCTCGTCTTCTCTACAACCTTCTTGATCACTTGCTGGTGGTGACTTCGCTCCTCCTCCAGGGCTTTCCTCACTGATTCCTGGGAAAAACAAGGCAATAGCTTTATTTGACCTTTGACCTACTTACATGACCTTTGATCCAATAAACCATTACAGGCCCTATAGGGCATCCACAATCCAAGTTTGGTTACAAATCGGCACATGGTTGCAAAGCTATTCAAATGTCATCACTGTTACGGATGAAAGATGGATGGAAGGTCGTCTTTAAGGATCATTTCGTTGCTTGTCGGCAGAAGGGCCCTAGCAAATGTTCCCAGCAGAAGGGCATTAACAGTAAATATTCTCCAATTTGAGAAATATTGCCTTATTTGATATTTGCACTTAACAAACTGCCAGAAGGATCTAAAAATATTACACTTCTTTGATTTCACGTGAAGAGTCTGTAGTTTTCAAGTTATAGGCAACTAAAGGTTAACACCTTTCTGCCGGATTTGCTGGGGCCCTTCAACCAGACAAGCAACAATTTAGTCTCACTCCACCCAGGTGGCTTGACAAAAATCAAGGTATGACAACGGCAAATCTGTACCAGTCAAAAAGTTGAGGGGTAAAATCAGCCCCCTTCCCTCCTTCACCACCCTGATGTAGTTACATTAACATCAAATCTCTGTTATGTCTTTACCTTGCTCTTCTGTCTCTCCTCCTCCAAGGCTCTCTCCAGCATCTCTCTATGTCTCGTCTGTTCCTCCTCCATCCTCCTACTTGACTCTGTCTTCTGCTCCTCTATCAGACCGCAGCATTTTGCCGTCTCCTCTTGTAACGCTTTCTGCATCGATGCTTCTGAAGCTGTTTGTACATCCTGTATGTAACATTGAAATAAAAGGCCATCAGCTGAAGAAATACAGACTGAAATCCATGACTGATGTTGCCTCTGGGGTGTTTCTTTAATACTGCACATAACATTCTGCAGTCTCAACGTTATTTCCCCCCATTCCCCTACCCCTACCCCCCATAAAAATGTACTTGTCATGGTGATGATGATGATGTTGATGATGATGATGATGACGATGACGGGGATAATTATGATGAAGATGATAATAAAGATGATTATGACAGAGAGTACAATAGTAAAGTACTATTGTACTCTCGGAGAGTACAATTATAGTAAAGTACTATTGTACTCTCTACTCCCGGAGAGTACAATAGTAAAGTACTATTGTACTCTCGAGAGCGGGATCGTGATTTGAGCTTAATTCAAAAGCCGAATGAATTGTGTCTACAAACACATATACCGTACGCAATTTTTTTCCGTGCGTGTGAAAGACATTATAGTGTGCTACACCCGTATGAAAGTCTGGCAAAGTTAAAGATTAACACTGGGTTAAGTTCGTCAAATTTGAGTTAGGATTATAGTTAAAATAAGAATGAGGATTAAATTAGTGTTTTATAGGTTTATAAAATTGGTACTCGACTGACTAGAGTATATGTTAATGAAATTGTATCCCTATCCATACTGCAAGTAAAAATATCGCGCACCTGTATGCCTTGCGACACACATTTACTCGTAGGGATTACCAAAAGTACATTTCATTTTCCCTTTTTTTTTCTTTGTGTAATTTCCCTGTTAATTCGATGACGGATATAAAACAAATACAGTCAAACCTGTCTTAGCGGCCACCTCTCTATAACAGCCAACCTGTCTATAGTGGCCACTAAAATGATTCCCCTGGAGACAAATCATGTGTTTAAGAACCTGTCTATAGCAGCCACCTGTCTACAAAGGCCACATTTTTTGTTTCCCTTGGGCGGCCACTATAGACAGGTTTCACTGTAGATCCTATTCTGAGAGTATCTGTCTCAATGTTATTTCCCCCATTCCCCTACACCCTACCCCCCCCCCAAAAAAAAAAATGTACTTGTCATGGTGATGATGATGATGATGATGTTGATGATGATGACGATGACGGTGATAATTACGATGAAGATGATGATAAAGATGATTATGACAATGACTATAATGGTGATGATGGTGATAATGATGATGATAATTATGATGAAGATAATGATAATGACGATTGTGACAATCATTATACTGGTGATGATAATGATGATAATAAAGATGATTATGACAGTGACTATGGTGGTGATGATGATGATTATGATGAAGATGATGGTGGTGGTGGTGGTGGTGGTAGTGGTGGTGGTGGTGGTGGTGGTGATGATAATGATGATAATGCTGATGAAGAGGATAATGAATAAGAAGCAATTTGTAAACCCTGTATGTAACATTAAAATGGAAGCCCATCAGCTTCATCACGACCCCTCTTCATCGAAGTCTCCCTACTCCCCCTCCCGTTCCCTCCGTTTCCCTCCCCAGAACAAGGATTAGTCCAGAGACAGCATGGAGGGATAGCAGCTTTGATGTTTTGAATAGCTCTGCTACTTTCATACAAAAGCACTCAATATTTGTAAGATTGCACTATTCAACTCACAAATGTTCAATATTTGCACGACACTTCTCTCTACCTTTAATAGATTTTCTGCCTCAGTACTGCTCTTCTCCCTCTCCTCTCGTAGACACTGTGCAATGAGTGCTTTCTGTGTCTCCAGCTGACCCTTCAGAGCCTCATCTACTTGTCTCTCCATCTTCGTCCTTTCTTCTTCAAGAGCAGATGAAAACCGGTTGTGCTGTGACAAGGAGTTACAGGGTCAAATACAAAGGGTAAACATCAATAATGATGATACTGATGAAGGAATAAATGTTCAGCTCTGTTCTTGATAAGGAAGAATACAACAGAAACCAGCTTTTTCCTTAGCACATTTTTACAAATTGTAATCAAGATAAGTAACGTTTTTGTGCATAATTGATCAACGTTTTTCCGATTGTCCTAAAGAAGTACAAAATTGATGTTGCAAATGTGTACCACATGCATTTTTTAACACGACACATTTTATCCACTAGTCTCATGCAGATTAGTAATCATAGATGATCAGTATTGTCACCACGCCGGGTGGTGCCGGGCAGAGCTACACTGCTCTCAAAATCTCCGCCCGCTACTCATGGTAAATTTCAGCCTTGCTGCCCGGCACAAATTTGTTATGCCTACTGAATAAAGCCCCTGGACCCCTGGCTGTGAGGGGTGATAAACTCTGCTCGCTTTGCTCGCTATGCTTCGCAATCACTTTTTACCCGGTTCTAAAATCACTCTGGTGACAACCTTGTCGATGATTACTTTAATACTACTGCAAAATGGACTAAATTCAGTGCGCCTGATACACAGACTAAAGAGAAGATAGTATTCTCAAATAGTACTTCAAATTCAAGATGTGATCTGCAAAATTCATAGGCACGTCCTTCAAAAGTAGCCTACGGGTAAAAGTGATGTTTTGTGTTCCTGGAGGGCTGCCAAAGAGATACCTTGCCTTTAATCCTTCTGTTACCATATTCGGAATATCACATGTAAAGTCAATGCGTTTTCATAGCTTTAGTTGGTACTGAATGAGTTAAACAAAATTTTAAAATGTTTACCTGCTCCTGCAGCAGTTCCTGACATCTCTCTGCCTCTCTTGTCACCGCAACTTGAAGTTGTGTCTCGCTCGCCCCTTGTTGCTTGGCAACAGCACACTTACAAAGTTCCTGGGGATAGCAAAGAAGATGAATTGGTCACAGTCATCTCAATCAATATATCACAGACTGAGCAAAGGGATGTCCTACACAAGGGTTTTTAATCGTTTTAAAGGTTAAACTGGTCACAAGGTTACTCAAGTTTCATAAGCATTAAAGGTTAGTGACACAATTGGGAACACTTGAAAATGCCTCAAGAACCACATGAGTTGAAATATATACCAACTATACACTAGCAGGAGTGGATCTCCCACCTGGGAGGATTTGTCTGTAATTTGTTTACTTAAGGAGAATCAAGCATAAACATAGGAGTATCTTAATTTTATCCGGGGAGGATAAAAATAAGCCCCATAGAGAGCCACAGAGCAGGTTTCCGTGCTACGAATGATATTGACATTGTTTATTTTAGAATGAGTCAACGTTTGACTACAAGATTTTCACAGGAGAATCCTCGCATAGTTTACTTGATTCTAGAGTAGTTTCAGCCCAAGTTGAGGACTACCCCCAATCATGTAATTTACCTTTAACGGATGGCAAACGTCGCTACGGACCCTTTAGTCTCCATCCACTGCAGTGCCTCTACTAAAATGAAAAGTATGGTCTTTATAGGCAGGTGGCTGCTATATACAGGTCTTTAAACACAAAATGTATGTCAATGAGAATCAGTTTAGTGACCAGTATGGGCTGGGTGGCTGCTATAGACCGGTGGCCATGAAAACAGCTTTGGCTATGCCTTGATCAACCCTTAATGTGCCACCATCCACAGGCAACAGTACCACTATGTTGATCCCCATTGTGCAAGTTACTAATCCCCTGTGTGCTAGATTAGTTTGAAGACTGTACATCCTTGCTTACCAAATCTGAGACATTTCATGGGTAACAAAATCTGCATTATTTCAATGTTTGTGTGCACAGTAAGTTTCAGAATTTTATTTGCAACAGGGGTAAGCCAATCATTACTCATTTTTGGATTTCTGTGTTTTTCATTTCCTAGTTTCCATCCACTACAAAAGCCATTAGTCCTTAGACCCTCGTAATTGCTTTCGCGTCCTGTCTCTTCCAAATATTAGAATAATTCAAATACCTTTCCCGGCGAATATTTGAATATCAAAATCGGTATTTGTCCCAGGCCTTCTGTACAATAGATATACAGATATGGGTGAAAACGTGACATTGGCACTGCACTCATAGCATGACAACAGTCAAGCAACAAATCAACGGACACATAATAACAATACAACGGCAGCGCAACACATGCGTGTAAACATGCATTCGGCAATTATACAGTTAACTCCTTGCATATTTACCTTGTATTCTTCAACAATAACCGCTAGTGCTTCGTGCCCCGCCCGACGAATTTCCTCCAACTCCGCAGCGTGCCTGGACTGAATCTGTTCATACCTTGCTTGCTGTCTTTCGGCCTCTATCCTGTGACCTTCAACCTCTTGCTCTAAACCTTCTATCTTCCTTTGTAACTCTTCTTTGTCCTAAAGTAGAAAGATAATATGGTAAATTGACAATTTTGTATAAAATGGTTAATATTTTTCCAATATTTCCTAGTCTGCAAACCATCTTATTGAGATCAAATTAATTAAATTATGATCAAAAGGTACCTTTTTGTGACTATGTTTACTGCATATCATCAGGTAAAAACAAGAAGAGCATTAAATCTAAACTTTTGGGAAGGAAACAGGCATAAACGCCAAAGATTTTGTACAGTGTTAACAACCTCCTCCTTCTCAAGGGTTTTAGGCTTATTGTCATTCTCATTCTCAGTTGACGATATGGAAAGGGAATAACAATAATTGGTAGGCAAAACATTACTTTTTGTGTTTTGTGTGGTGGTAAAACATATCTTCATTCCATATTTGTTGTGATTGGTTAGTACCACGTTAAAAACGTGAGTAATGCCAGGTCAGACTAATGCAAAAACTCTTTATAGAGTTGCCAACCTCTGTGAATCGATTTGCGTGAGACTCCCATAAGCCAATGATATAACTGAGGGGTCCAAATGCAAAAGAACAAAAGAAATGTACTAAAAAGAAAAAGAAAAATATTACAAGACAGAGTTGAGAGTTAGCAGCCCTGCTCTACATGTTGTATAGTTTTATAAACCGGGGGCCTCTTGG
Source organism: Eucidaris tribuloides (assembly GCA_001188425.1). Lineage (NCBI taxonomy): Eukaryota > Metazoa > Echinodermata > Echinoidea > Cidaroida > Cidaridae > Eucidaris > Eucidaris tribuloides. The sequence goes on from JZLH01S0599612.1 coordinate 88,447, forward strand.
ATTTAGTTGCATTTGAACGAAAATTTAGTTTATGCAAGAGGAAACAGGTCTATAAATCTAGAGACTATTCTTTGATCGAGTGTTGCCAGAACATACGTTAAATAATCCTCTAACTAGTACCATCGTGTTTGACTTTGCCCATGTTTCACTGCTTACCCTTTGTAACCTTAGTTTCTCCCTCTCAGCCAGGGAAAGGCTGTCTTCCATCCTAGCCACTCTCTCTGCCAACTCGGCCGCAGCTCTCGCATCCGCTGCCGGTGGCACCACCTCCGGTTCTCGAGGCACTGGAGCTGGTGCGCCATGTGGGCCGTCGAGAGCAGCTGCTGCTTCTGATTCGCTGATGCGGCCATTCTCGTGGGGCGGGGCCACGTCAAGCGATTGGTGGCTGGAGGCTGACCTCAATGTGTCCTGACACAAAATGAAATCAAGTCATTCTGTAATGGATTTATCAAATTACACAACATCTATACACGATCAATAAAGTGGAAAGTACGTAATTTAATTGAGATGATTCCAGAGTTGTTGACATTTTTTCATAGCCCCCCCCCCCCCATCCCCACCCATGACATTCATTTGACTTAAATCAGATTTACTTAATTTATATTGGATTTAAACTATTCAATCGACACATTTTATCACTCAACTAACCTGTATACCGGTATGTTGCAATGTAGAGAAGCATTACAGCCCTCATTTTTTATCATTTTAGTCAAAAGATGGCATTATAATGCTATTCACTTCGTGTCTTGACAGTGAACCTTTAAGAAAGTTTATTTAACCCTCTGGAATCCACAATTCCAAAGCACTATGAAATATTTACAACAAAGCATCATTTGCCAATGGGACTGATAAGGTTAATTTGTGACATTTCCCTTAACCCACTAGCTATGGGAACCAGATATACCTTGAAGGTAATTTTACAGGATTTCTGAATCTCGGAGGCAACAGGTTAAGATAATTTCTCTATGCAATGAGCAGAAATATACAAAGTGGTCCAAACTGCATGAAAGTCCAAAGGTCAAAGGTCAAAGAGGTCACGTCTCACCTCATCATCGTCCAGACTTATGTCGATTCCATCCAAGCCGCTGGGAACCCGTCCCAGACCTCGTTCCCTTGGTTCGTTGAACGGTGCGCCCTCTATAGAAACAGCTGCCGCTGCAGCCCCTTCATTATGTTGCTGGGCCTGTTGCTGAGCTTGCTGCTGCGCTTGCTGTACAGAGGCTTCGGCCTTGGGGAAATGACAAATCAATGTATGATTTACTAAATCGAGACAAAGAGACAAAGATGGGGGAGGGGCAACAACACAACACTCACATATTAAACTTATTCAACCTCTCCATGGTTCTCGTAGAGAGTATATACACAATTTGAGACAAAAAGTAATCCAGAAGTATGCATTTTCTTGAAATTATATGTAACTCAACAATGTTTTTGCAGGAACTTGAAAATTTCACAAGATTAACCATAATACTACCACAAATATAACTGCTTGTTATCCAACATCTTCTGATCCCCCTGTAATAATTTTGGTATCAATCCCCTGAGCATGCGTTTGTGAACTGTTCATTGACAGTGACTGTAACAGCCAAAAGGATTTCCAATCTGCAGTTTTCTGTTGAAAAGTGATTAAGTCTATCAAGATTTCTATGGCAGAGTTCCTAAAACCTCTCATTTCACATGAAGGAACACCATCTCCTCATTATCAGGCCTCACCCAGGTGAAGGTGGGTGCTGTGATGGGTGGTGCTTGGCTTTCTGGGGGGGAGGGAGGGGGTTGTATTTTGGAGATCATATACATGTACATGTAGAAATTATGTAGTTTTGTGGCTTTCTTATACTGTTTGTTATATTATGATTATTATGTTTTCCTGTACATGTCTTACAGCACCATGAGCGTCTTATTGATAGACCTGCTGCGTTATATAAGTAGCCACATTATTATTATTATTCTCATGATCTTTGCAATCATTTTCTTCCTTTTCCTGAGAATGGCATAGCTGACAGTCTAGACTTGTGAGCAGGGCTTTGAATGTTTTTTTTTCATCCATCCTATTGATTCCTAGACAAATTATACACAATTGTAAACAATTTAAAGCTTAGAGTCTATTTGAAAAACTATTTCTTATTTTTCCAACGGTCACATATAAGACTACAGTTTATCTGTTTTTATCTTATCATTGGCATTTGCTGGCCCCTGCTTACAACTAAATCCTTGTTCAATTGCATTACCTGTGATGCTAATTCTGGTGGAGGTCCCTTTGGCACGGGATCAGCGAATGGAGGAGCAATGGCGTCCTGAGCCTGAGGTTGTGGCTGGCGAGACTGGGCAAGAAGAAGGTCCGGCTGGCTGGCAGCACCTAGAAAACAGGCAATATAAAACAATACTGACTTATTATTAATCCATACCTGCCAATCCTGAAAGCCAAAAAATAGGAACAAATTATTTTAAACATTTTAAAAATAGGAACATTCTTGAATTTCCCATACATTACTACAGACAAATTTGAACAAATATAGGAACAAAGGGGTTAAAAATTGCTCGTTTTTTTTTCCAAAAAAAATAGAAATATTCCTATTTAATAGGAACAGTTGGCAGGTTTGTTAATCCATTACAGGGAAAAAATCAAACTTTTCTTTTTGGGGGCAACTTTTCCTAATTCACTGCTTTCCAGATATTCTTTTGTATTGAACTCTATGGCAATTTACGGGGGCTCCTTTACACATTTGGGGGGATCTTTGTCATTTTAAGGAGGAAATCGCCCGGCGAACTCGTGTATGTTCTTTCCCTGACCCATCACCTGGTAAGGATGCAATATAAAAACTGACTGATTATTAACCCTTTACCAACTGAACCACTTCATGGTGTTACTTTTTAATCTAACAGGGCTAGACTTAAAGCCCAAGTTTAGTTTTGGGGATGTTTTGTTATGTGAAAGCTTTATGCCCCAAAGTCATAACGCTGCAATAATAGATTCTGAATGTCTTTAGTTTTTTTTAATTAATTAATGAAAAATCTCGGGGGGACCCCCAAAAATTTTACATTATAGCTTCTAAAGGGTTAAAAAGGCTTTAAGGTTACATGTGTTATACCTCATCTGAAAGAGCAGACTCAGCTCTTTCAGATAGGTATATACTCATAATAACCTTTTTGTTGGGCGTTTATTTAATTAATTAATTGAAAAAATGTCGGGGGGGCGGGGGGGGAAAAAACCCCGACATTTTGACACTATATTACATTATAACATCCAAAGTAAAAAGTTATATGAGTTATACCTCATCTGAAAGACGCTGCGGTTGCTCTCAGTATGAGGTATAACACTTTATTCATAACCTTTAAAGCCTTTTAACCCTTTAAATCATAAGTAAATTTGGGGTCCCCCCGAGATTTTCATTAATTAGTAAAAAAAAAATAGAGCAATTCGGCTGCGCGCAGCCGAGGTATGCCCTCCGCACAACCGACCGTCCAATTCAAACTTAATGTACAGGCATCGAACCTTTGAACGCTTCAAACTCTGAAATGTCATTTATGTCGCCAAATACATACTCAACTACCAAATTACAATCAATATCCAATAAGCTGTTCTCAAGTATCGCGGTTAACTGAGCCTAATCAGACATATTTAGCACGCCCGTACGCTTAGACCTTTTGACCTTGAACTCAAAAATCTAATCAGTTCGATTGGTGCCTCCATATACATACTTTCACACCAAGTTACATCAAATGCAACCGCGTCTCATTATCGCGTGTATAGGGCGAGCCCAAATCAGACGTATTTAAGCGCGTAAGCTTTGACCTTTGACCTTTCAGCTCCATAAATCCTAATGAGTTATTGGTGGCTATAGTACATACTTGGCCTAGTTACATATCAAAATCCACCAGACTCCTCTCAATATCGCAGTAATGCGTCCCGAATGCAGACATATTTAGGCCCGGTTACCATTTGACGCTTTTGACCTTTACTAAAAATCTATCAGTTCATGGTAGGCTCATATATACATACTTCACGCCACGTACATGAAATTCAACCGCCAATTCTCGAATTATCGCGTAACGGAGCCCAATCAACATATTTTAAAGGCCCAGGGACCTTGAACCTTTGACCTTTCCAGCTCACAAAAAAATAATAGTTCATTGTGGCTCATAGTACAAATACTTGTCAGTTACATCAAAAATCGACCAGACCGCTCTTCAATTATCGCAGGTAATGAGACGAATCAGACATATTTTAGGCCAGGTAACCTTTGACCTTTGACCTAATCAGCTCCAAAATCAAATCATTTCCAATTGTGCTCAAATACGAATATTCACGCACAATTACAGACAATCCGAACTAAGCCACTCTCAAGTTATCGCGTCTTTAACGAGCCCCAATCAGACATATTAAGGCCGGTGACGCATTTGACTCCTTGACCTGTCAGTCCCCAAAAATCAATCAAGTTCATTGTGCTCATAAATACATACTTCACCATTAGAGTTACATACAACCAACTAGCCGCTCTCAAAGTATGGTAACGAGCCCAAATCAGATATATGTAAGCCCGTGACCTTGACCTTTAGACCTTTCAGCTCCTAAAATCTAATCAGTTTCATTGTGGCCTCATAGTACATACTGGTCACTAGTTACATAATCAAAATCCGATTGGGGGTTCTCACAGTTATCGCGGTAACAGAGATCCGGTAACGACGGACGGAAAGACGAACCACGCACGCTACCACCCGACACGCCACGGCTACGCACGGACTGCGACCAACACCGAAAACATAAAAAACTAAAGACATTCAGAATCATATTATTGCAGGGTTATGACTTCGGCATAAAACTCAAGATAACAAAAACCAAACTCACTGGCTTAAGCAGGGCCTCTTGACATTGGCCCTCAGAAAGTTGTCATGGCCCTTAGAAGTGTATAAAGTATAGAAATACTGTACTACGCCATATATTCCTCCATATATTTTCGCGAATTTTTTTTTTTTTTTTTTTTTTTTTTTTTTATTTCTTCAAGACGGATTTTGCGAGTGTATATTTTCGCGATTTTATTGTATTACATTCACTTGTACAGAAATATCAAGAAGTGAAAAATTCTGGCGTTCAGTAATCCGAAATTCGCAGAAAATCAAACCACCAGCCGCGAAATATGTTCAGCGTATACAGTACATCAAACAGCTAAATGTGACTGAGGGAAACATGACTCCCCAAAGCTCAAATTTGTCTCCCTAAAAAAGTCCCAGAGGAGCCCAGCTGGCTCCTAAAGAAAAAAGTTAAGGTCAAGCCCTGTCTAATTACCCATTTGTTCAGATGAGCAGTATTATTGGTCATAACAGTTTAACCATTCATGAAATCGAAGGTGTACCATGGACAGCTGCAAACAAATAGAAGAAATCAGCTAATCTATATTTTTTAGAAAATGGAAACTGAAAAAAAATTCAGCTCTGTAACCCCCTCAGTACCAACCACTGAAGAAACCCATTTGATAGCAACACAATATTTTGCCAATGGGACAGAGAACGTTAAAGTCTTACCCATTGAGAATGCTGCCCATGGAGATGGACTAGCCTCTACTCCAGACCCTGGCAACTGTTGGCTTAATTCAGGAGGACCAGGCGTGGCACCTTCAAAACCACCAAAATCATCCCAGTCATCGTCTCCTCCTCCTCCTCCTTGATCGTTGTTAGGTGCTCCACCCTGTTAACCAAACACACAAATAACATTTACAAGTAGGCCCGAGTTGAAACATTTACATGACATTCATACTAATGTTATAAAGCATAACGTTTTCCAATTTTGCAATCCATTTAAACCCTTAATTATTGTAATTCCATAAATGCCAAAAGTTTTGTGTTATGTGATAAACATGTACCAATATTCCCGGATGTTTACTGAATTACTGTAATACATGTAGTGCTCAGCCATAAATGCTAATTAAACTTATCATGCATTACGAGCTGGACAAACATTGGACCTATCAATCAGGACCACCCTCAAATGAAGCCTACCAATTACATGTATAACATTATAAGATGGGACAACCTCTAACCTCTAACTGACCATTCTTGTTTTGAAATGAAGGTTATCATACATATTTGCCAACATTTGAACAATGTCATTGGAGAAAAGGTAATGGTGATGCCTGGAACAGAAATTCGGCTTTCAAGTTTAAATAGTCTGATAAATTTGACCCCCTAAGACTTTTTTTCAACAAATTTTGACATTGTACTGAACAAACGACCAATACAATGTCAAAATTTGTCAAAAAAGAGTTTATTTTGAGGTCAGATTAATTGCAGCACAGAAAGTTACAATATCCTTTTTCACCACACAAAATGTAAATGTTACCCTAGCAAGGCAACTTCCACATTTTCAATTGGGCAGAAAGGAACAGCCCAGCCAATGTCACTGCTGCAAGTTCAGGCAACGGCATTGTATTGTAGTGTGCAATAGATGCTATTCTACCCCTTTAAACTGTCTGTCTCTCCTCTTGGTAAATGTTAAATCATAAGGTCTATGGAAAGGCAGCAGACTGGGTTTAAAAAATCAAGCACCTAGATCTAGATCTGTATTTATAATGATAAAAACATTTTTTAAGAAACAAAAACCATTTTCAACAAAACACACGCTTCAAATAAAGAAATCGTGGTTAATTCAAGAAAGCTGGTATTATTTCAATATTTTTTAGGAAATGCACTGTTTGGCCTTGTCCTTTGGCAAGGCATAGACAGTCCCAAAGTCAAGCCACCACTCCCAAGATGGCGGGAGGGCTGGGGGGGGGGGGGGGGGCACAAATTGCATGTGTGCCCCCTACCACGTTGTCCACCCCTCCAACACACAACAGTTCCAGTTCGTTCAGCCCCCTCAGGCTGACTGACAATTTTAATATTGTTAAAGATGAGAAGGTAGCTCCTGAATATAATAAAGATTGTTAAAGATGAGAAGGTAGCTCCCAAATTTAATAAAGATTTAAGGACACAGATTCCATGGCATCGGTCTATTATATTCTTGCCCTTGGCCAGTAGGGACGCTGGTCCGCGAACACAGATCTTTGATAGCCAGGATCATTTTTCATTAGGACTATAAAAGACTGGAATCGTCTGCCTTCGTCAGTAGTCTCCGCAAAGTCATCCGCAGCATTCAAGACACACCTATTAAATCATCTCACTGCAAACTCAATAAACCCAAATTAACGACTTGCCGACCACTCAACACCACACCTCCAGTCAAAATTTCCCAGCAGAATATTCAGGAGGAAGCTTATCCAAGATCCCCGTTTATACACCCGTAGAACTATGGGGTAATACAGTGCAAAAGATGCTGTATATAGCCCCATAGCTCGGCAACCGTAGCCAGACAATCTCCCTGTACAATGCGGGACACCCTCGCCGGTCATCCACAGCGCACAGCAGAAATCGCACCCGCACGCCCATTGATACCAATGCTTGAATTACAGCGCACAAAACTGGCACGTGCGCCTGTCAACCAAGCAAAAGTCGCCCGAAGGTTGTCCACCGAGATTTCACTGACTGGCGACTGTATCGGTAAGTTGAAATTCAAATTTTAAACTCAAAATCAAACTTTTGAAAGGACTTTTTCATTGAAATGTAATAAATTAAGGCTTTTGCACAGTACATAAATTTTTCATTTCACAAAATTCATGTCTTGCAGCAAACAGCGGTCCAAACCACCGCTACCGCGAGCGATCGTAAAGGCGACGGACTTAACACACACAAAAAAAATGGGAAAGTTCAGTCCCCTTGAATTTGCCAATGCAAAATGAGTGTGCTAGCTCCATGGACCATGTTAAGGGTTTCAAAACATTTGGCAGCCCGCTAGCCAAAAGGCAATAGCTAGAAAAAAATCACGACGGACTAGCCAAAATCCAAACTAGTCTTCGACTTCATCAGTTCATGGCCAGCCAAAATATACTGTTGCATGAAACATTCCATTTTGGGGGTACAGGCTAGTCAAAATTGTGGTGGACTAGATCTAACTTAGATATACCCAAAAAATTTAACTCGTCCGCCTGGCCTGGCTAGTTTAAAAAAGAAGTTAATTGCGACCCCCTGGCCGGCCCACTCACGAAAGCACTCCATAGACTTTTCCGTCGACAGTGATAGCCCGTAGATATTTATTTCCTACAAATTTTCATCTCCACATTTAAAATGAAGCGGAAATATAAAAAACATCTTGACTTACCTTATTAATCACAAGTTGCTGTTTGGTCGTCCATAAGTCACAAAAATAAAATAAAAATGTAACCACTGCACCGAAATCTGCCTGTAGATAAAAAGCAGCTTGGCCAACGTGCAGCAAATTTCTGGTCGTGGTCGCATTACTTTTATAGTTTCAGACAACTCGGCCTACCGACAGCCCGATCCACGGAGAACCCGGCCGCGCTTGGCCGACATATCGGACGGCTCGACGTACCAAACATTGGTACGCCAAGCCGGCCGAACAGGGGACCGAACAGTCCGCACTAGCACGCCGAGTTGGCGTAGGCCAGGTTGTTGGTGCCGGGTTGTCCGGATTACATTATTATTGCGCCACAGACTGGCGGAGTAAGCGCAATGTTGTGCGATGGCTCCTAGGTTTGGTTAACAGGCACTTATATGAAAACAAACGTGTAGATGGCGTTATTCCAATGGAAACCGAGTCAGTTGATAGGCAATCACGGTCCACAGACGACTGGGACAAATCTATGTGAGGTGTGTGACGTCGCATAAAAAATGCCGATGAAGCTGTCGCGGTAAGTTTTTCTGACTCATGTTAATTTTCTTCCTTTTTTTCTTTTTGTAGATTTTTAATGCTAACGATATGTCTGACAAGTAGGGTCCGTGGTAGTATCTTGGTAACTGTCAATCTGAATCATATTGAATGTTTCTTACGGGCTCTGTGAAACCGTTAATGTTTTGAATTAAACCTTAGTCCCTAGTGCGGCAAGGGGCAACATAGCATCTTTTGCTCTATATTCCCCTTGCTTGTATGGGTGGGCCGGCCCTGGCAGAACAAGATGAAAAAAAAATGTCCTCATAAACAAAGACAATCTCATTTTATGATACAGTCTGTTTTTGTTTACGAGGACAATCTGTTTTTCCATGTTTTCAGGACAATCTTTGTTTACAGACCAGCACCCCTACTGACACCGTTGGCCCTAGACCAAAGGCTCCAGTCTCTTACTACTCCGGTTGAGTTATACTTTCTACGCTGTTGTTGTTGTTGTTGTTGGTTTGTGGCACTTATGACATTCTTTCTACGCTGAGACGCTGTCTGGCTCCACTGACCTCCGTATACAGAGACTGGATACCAGTACGTACCTTAGTGTGACGACGAACAGTCAAACGCAAACGACAAAGCCCGACCCAGAATTTCATCTTTACTGTAATCACACACAATTCTACAATATATCTATGCACAAACATGACAAACGATAAATAATTATAAAATAAGTACCTTAGGCGTCTCGTTATGGCATCTTCTTAGAAAATAGGCCTTCTTCTCAAATTTGACGAAGTACCTAACGTTACATGTACTGTCGTCGGCTATCGTATGACGTCATTTCAGAAAGCCCCTCCAATTTGTTAGAAAACTAATTATCAAATTGTCCTCATTTTCATATTACTAGATAAAGTTTGATCATTAAAACCAATGAAAATTTAGTTTTGATAATTATACATTTTTTAATATCTTTGAAGTCATGACCAATTACAAAAATTACCAATTTAGTGAATAAACAACTAACTGGCAACACTGCTTGGCATACAGTTGTCTGCTTTCCCCACGCCGGTGTCGTAGCCGAAGTGATCCACCCGTTGTTTACGTCCGGGCATTCGGCCGAGCGACACGCGTAGACTGTGTGCGCTCCACTAGCCACGGCAAAGATCGAGAACGGCGGACGGACAGAATTGGCTGCCACACCATATTTGCATAAATCAAAGGCCTTTTTCTGTAATGGCAGAGATGCGCGGAGGGTACGTACTCAAGAATTCCAGTCAAAAATCAAGAACAGAGTGAAAACTGGGTAAGTCCTTGACCTCTTAATCATTTTTTCCGTACATACGTGATTGGATTCTAAAATGTCATGCATTAATGGCAACAGCCAACAGGACGACGAAAATGAAGTTATCGCTAACTTCTGGTCGCAGTGCCACTGGCAGTGTGGTGAGTGTTATTCTACGCGGCATTTTCTCGGCTCGGTCAGCATGGTCAGTGTCAGTCATGTCATGTCAGTGATGCCAAAACTTTAGCCCAAAGTTAAACGTGTAAAAAGAGGTCGACTTCTTTTTCATGCGAAACGCATGCGTTGTCTGTGTATGGGGAAGGTAAGAAAATATCAATTTTGATAAATTTTTCCCCAAAACAGACAGTGCTTCTTGTTTCTACGTAGGCCCCTTACCTAAACGGCCCGCACGTGTACCACGTGCGGGCCTCACTGCACCAATTTCTTCTACTATAGCTGTTTTTGGCAGGAAATTTGTAGCCAAATTCATGTCGCACGTTTTGCGTAACTTACGCAGTCACCACTCTGGAATGGTTTTCATTTTATTATCCCACAATGTTATTATACGTGAAATCGATAACAAATGTTGCTACTTCAATTAACTTCGTCTTCTTCCAACAAAGAGGAGTTTGTTTTAAGGATGCGACTGTCTCGGTCGTTCTACCAAGCGATTCGCCATGTTTTTTCCGGAAATATAAGTGTAATGCGAATTGCGCCACATGCGTTAGTCTATGGTTTAGTGTTTCATATTCGCGTATAATTTCTCGAGTGCAGCCAATACTCGAAATATCGCGCCAAGCCGAGTGCAGGTCGCTACCCAGTGATTGCGCCGCCCGCATCTTCGGGCGGGAAGCAATCACTGGGAGTAGTCGTCCTCACTCGGCTTGGCGCGATATTCGCAGTACTTCAAACTCGGAGAAATTTATACCGAAATAGAAACGGCTAGAACCTATAGACTACCACTGCGTTGGCTAGGCCGCTGATCACCGCACGCCCGCCCCGGTCCGGTCGGCGACAGGATGTAGGATCGACGTACGCCCTCTAGCCTTCGTCATGCGGCGCGGCGCGGCGGACGAGCCTGTGTATAGCAGCCTTCAGTAGGGAGAGACTGGCGAGAGACGAACGAGATAAAGTGTCGGGTTTGGTAGATGTGGGGTAGTATTTAGTAGGTTTTGGATTTCGAATTCTTTGACTATTTTTTTTTTTTTTTTTTTTTTTTTTTTTTTTTTTTTTTTTTTTTTTTTTTTTTTTATAAGAGGTAGATGTACATTTCACAAAATTGACCTTTTTTAATGTCAGAAATGGCAAGAAAAAGTTGGGTGAAACGGGTAGGAAGTCGGCTGTTTGTGACATGTAGAATATGGCCTATTAGTTTTCACAAGACTCACACGCAGATGGTGTTGAGTCGTCGCAGTACGTTGGCCCTTATTGCTTGGCCATGTGGCCTTCACCATGTTCACTCACTTTGGACCCCCCCCCCCCCTTTTTTCCATGTCACGCCGTACGTTAGTCGTTAGACTACTTCAAACATTTAAATGATTTGATAATCACAAAGATAACCAAACAAATCTTTATCTGGCATTCATGCAGATAATATTATTTATCACATAAACTCTTAAGGATCAAATTCTACACTAACGTTATACATTCTTGCTTCACACCGTAGTCCCACACATTATGATCTTGTTAGTACAGTTACTTACAATACAGAATCATTCGCCGAAAGAATCGGGCTCACGACGTACCTTCTGCACCTGAAGACGGGAAATTCGCCAATTATCGCCATACTATATCGGATTAATGTATTATGGTGACGTAACAGAATGCCTTACACCTAAATACCCGAAATCAGAGCTTTTAAATTGAGAAATTTCGTGTTTCCCGCGGATGATAACTACAAATGTCTCCTATAACTGCATTTTAGTGTAGTCGAATGTTTTCGCACAACTTAACGCTAGCAGGACCGATATCAATAACCCATAGAGATAGATAATCTTAATTCGCGCCGCGCGCATGCATGAGCGGCCTTAGCGCGAGCCAGCATTATCCACTGAACTCTACATCCCAGTTGATTTCCCCCCGGGCCCGCGCTTATTTTTCTTTTACCATTTTTACCGCGGGCAAGGTTTACGCCATTTTAGGCGTATATTTTTCACCCGGTTTAGCCATATTAGGGTATGTCTTTCGACCGGGTTTCTAGCGGGTTACGCCATTTTAGGGTTCATTTTTTAAGTGTGTGGACGCGGTGGGTAGCACAATATGTGGTGAGTGACCCCCCCCCCCGGGCATTATCCCGATCCCCCTCCCGCACCTAGGCCCCCTCCCCCTTTCCCATTCGCCATCCACCTCTCCACTCCCCCGTAGATGAAAATTCTTAACAAAATTTCATGATTTTGGTTTATTTTGTGTGTGTTTTTTTCAATAACATAATTCCATACAGCTTTCGTCCCCAAACGATATTGATGCAAATTCAACGAACATGGGCAGCCCTATATCCAATCCTTTCAAATCCGAATATTTTATTGCTGTCAAATATTATGATAAATAGGCCTAATGCAAGACAATATCGATTCACCATTTTTTTTCCGAGCAATGATCAACACCAATAGCGCTGATCACCCGGGGCTGATCAGCAAAACATATTACCTGTCCAAGGGCGTAGGCTGGGGGGGGGGGGGGTGCAATTTTCTTGAGGTACTGTAACTAAAAATCAGAGCAACGCTCCGAGTAAGGAATAAATATTGATATTTGGTAAATCTCCTCACATATTATTATTTTACCTCCGCCAGTAGGTGAAACCTACGGAAGGCGGAGGTTGTGTGTTAAGGTTCTGCGTGCTTGTTTGACTGTCTGTCTGTCTGTCTGTCTGTCTGTCTGTCTGTCTGTGTACAAGATAAATCAAGAAGGGATGCATAGATTTTCACCAATCTTGCAGAGTGTGTTCACAATGAAATATGAAAGAAACGAATATTTTTTTTTTGGGGGGGGGGGCATGATGTCAAAGTTCAATAGTCATAAGGGTCATTAAATCCACGAAATATTCTCCCAATAACTCAAGTCCGGATGATTGGGTTTTCTTCAAATTTGCAGGGTGCGTTCATAATGAGGTGAGAAAGAAATGACAAATTTTGGGGGAAATAAGATCAAAGGTCACATCGTCATCAAGGACAAAAAATAGGCTTAAAGGTAAATGACATGATTGGGGATAGTCCTCAACTTGGGCTGAAACTACTCTAGAATCAATTAATCTATTCTCCTGTGAAAATCTTGTAGTCAAACGTTGACTCATTCTAAAAAAAAACTTACGTCAATATCCCTTGTGGTATTGTGTGGCTCCTTATGGATCTTATTTTTATCTGGCCCAGATAAAATTAAAATACTAGTATGTTTATGCTTATTTGTCCTTAAGTAAACAAATTAGAGGCAAATCCTTCCAGCTGGGAGATCCATTCCAGCTAGTGTACAGGTATATATTTCAACTGATTTGGTTCTTGAGGCATTTGCAAGTGTTCCCAATCATGTCACTAACCTTTAATCTCCAAATAAGACAAAAACGGATGATCGGATTTCACTAAACATACAGCGTGTGTTCATAATGGAGGTAATAAAGAAACAATTACATTTTGGGACCATGATGTCAAAGTTCAAAGATCGTGGGCGTCATCAAGCACAATAAGCTTATTATTTTCCAGTAACTCTTGAACGGATGATCGCATTTTTACGAAACCTGCAAGGTGTGTTCAAAATAAAGTACGAAAGAATGTGTGTTATCTAACAACATGTGTGTGTCCTTTTAAGCACGGAAACATATTTACTGTTTAGAAAAGCTTTTCGCATCTATGCGAACACACACCAAAATGAGGTCATCTTTGGGTTAGCATACACAATTTGATGGCCGTGTGTCGTCGTGTGTGTGTGTGTGTGTGTGTGTGTGTGTGTGTGTGTGTGTGTGTGTGTGTGTGTGTGTGTGTGTGTGTGTGTGCGTGTGTGTGTGCGTGTGTTTAATTGCGACAAATAATCGGGGAGTTGAGAGAAATTAGGACCATGGCTTCCCCCTTGAACACCAACCTACTGTACCCTATTTGATTCGTACACGCCTAGCGAATACATGTACGTCAATACGAAAGTTCCCCCACCCCCTCCCCATACCCACCCCCATTCCTGTGATCAGTGGCGTACCGTGGGTCAGTTCATTGGGGGGGGGGCACCCAGTCGCTCA
>JZLH01S0599615.1:11951-27844 GCA_001188425.1 Eucidaris tribuloides
GGCCCCTAAAATGGCCGCCACGGGCGTAAAATTGCTATAAAACAGGTAATAAATGGCCTACATTTGTGATGTTGGTGTCGTTTTCTAGGTTTTGGGGTCAAAGAATAGACAGAAACTACTCAACATGTTGCTTGGTGATTGGAAAGTCTTAAATGCAAGACGGTATTCACAATGGGCCCCGAAAATTGCCCCAAAAGGGCTCCCGTGGTCGAAATATTGCTACAAAACAGGCAATAAATTGCTTACATTTGTGATGTTTGTCTCTTTTGCTGTGTTTTTGGGGTCAACAATATTCCACAGAACTATTTTTAACAAATTACTTGGTGATTGGAAAGCCTTAAATCCAAGATGATGTTCACAAACAATGCCCCCCCCCCCCGAAATTGACCGCCGTGGGCATAAAATTGCTCTAAAGCAGCCAATAAATGGACCACATTATGTGATGTTTGTGTCTTTGTCTATTTCTATGTAATGGACATCAACAAATCCACTGAAACCACTTCCCATGTTGAATAATGATATCCAAGCTTTAAAACCAAGATGGCTCCTAAGTGCCCGCCCAAATAAGATTGTTCTGTTTGCTGTGATCAGAATTAATTCACCGCCTTTTAGTTAAAATCCCTTTTTAGTTTACTCTAGACTATAAAGAAAATAATACGGAAAGATTGTTCTATTAAGTTGCGTAACTATGCTTCCTTTCTCCGCTGGTACTTATGTTGTACGCCCACGGCAGCCATTTTGGGGGCCATTTTGGAGAGTTATTGTGGATGCTATCACAGACTTAAGAGTTTCCAATCACCAAGCAACATATGTTGAGTCGTTTCTTTGGATTTGTTGACCCCCAAAACCTAGAAAAAGACACCAACATCACGAATGTAGGCCATTTAGTACCTGTTTTATGGCAATTTTACGCCCATGGCGGCCATTTTGGGGGCCATCTTGGGCGCCATCTTGAATTTAAGGCTTTCCCATCACTAAACAACATTACGCATAGTTTCTTTGGAATATTTGGCCCTAAAAACATAGGAAAGGACACAAACATCAGAAATTTAGACCTGTCCATTTATTGCCTGTTTTATGCTGATTTTATGCCCATGGCGGCCATTTTGGCCGCCATCTTGGAAATAGCCCCTTTCCTGAACTTGGATTGTGGTAGATTTTTAGTATGTCATTTTGGAGGTCAAATCCTATCCAAAACCGTTGAAAAACCTTTTGTATCAATTTTTGGGGGGTCAAACCCTAAATTTACTCGCCTAGTGCGTATTTGGAATTTTTCAATTCGTTTGCGGTACGCAATGCCAATTCGTCATAGTGTGACGGCGCCTTTAGTTTGTGGTTACATATAATTATATCCTGCCAGTTAAACATGGCTGTGTTCATTTCTTCGCAGATTTCTCCTACCTCTGAAAATGCATGGAACATTTGTTACACAGTGTCCAAACGTGGACACCAAAATGAAAATGGCTGCCACATTTTTGAAAATCTATGTTTGGATTGATTTTATTCATCTGTTTGATAGACCTTTGTGCTATAGATTTCTGTATATGAGTATAATGATTGCAGATGATAAAATTAACAGAACTATGACCCCTGCAAAACGCCTGCGGAACACGTGTTACGATCATGGACACCAAATATTTCCCCAAATTTCAAGTACCCAGAATGACTATTACCTTTAGTAGATTTTGAAAGCAATTTCCCATTGTTTATCCATTATTCAGGGAGTTCTTCAATTGAAGAAGGTTTACGAAGGTATCTCATTTGCTAGTCCATATTCTAGCTTTGCTGTGGAACATGTGTTACCAAAAAAACAAGGTGGACACCAAGAGTAACGCGTGTTCCACTATTGGAAAATCAGAAAATTGAAACCTTTAGTTACAATGTATGTGCAATTTTTTGCTATTCCCTGCATACCTGACATGGTAGCAACATAATTACAACAGATGAGAAAAAAATATATATCTGAAATATGTAGACAAGTTGCACCACATGTATACCCTGTTTGAGCATGTCACATTTTGGTGTCCTCAAATTGACTATTTTTCCCATAAAGAGGCTTGTAAAATGAAAATGACTTTGTCTTTGGGCCTAATTTTATCTACACTATCTCTTCATCATGAGATAAGGATCCCATAAAAAAAATAACACATTTGACCTTAAAATATTTGAAATATGACATGTTCAAAACTCTGTTGGAAAATCTCTCCAGTATCATAAAAATACTCATATATGTTGAAATGAATGGCTGTATAAAAGCACAGCGTGTGGTCTTGTAGTTCACACACTGATGACCAAATAAAATGATAGCATACCAAGTCTGACGTGGATGTATGCATGAGTGATACACACATGTTCTGAACTGTAATACTAGACTAATGTATGTTTTCATACAAAGTGCTGGGACAATCATTGCCCTATTCAATGTACATTGGTATTATCAAAATACACGTATGAACAGGTTGCCTATACTTAGTGAAACACTGACTAAAACGACCGCGATCCCATTGTATGCCATGGTAGATACATTGTTCGTATATAGTAGTATCTCAAAATAGATCCTATAAATAAGTATGTATGTGTGTGTGTGTGTGTGTGGGTGGGTGTGTGGATGTGCGCGCGCGCGCGCGTGTGTGTGTGTCTGTCTGTCTGTTACACTCTGAAAATGACACATTTTTTATGTTGCATCGCGAACTAAAATTTGAATTTCTGAAATTATTTGATTAAGAATTATTTAGTCTATTTTCTTTTCAATGTATTATAAAGTCAACGGAAAACGCAAGTAATATGTACTGTAAATATTACAAATATCTGTTTACTTGTGTCCATGAACATAATAATTCATAAAAATGGGATATGTGAACATGTGTGTTTGTGTGTGTGTGTGTGTGTGTGTGTGTGTGTGTGTGTGTGTGTGTGTGTGTGTGTGTGTGTGTGTGTGTGTGTGTGTGTGTGTGTGTGTGTGTGTGTGTGTGTGTGTGTGTGTGTGTGTGTGTGTGTGTGTGTGTGTGTGTGTGTGTGTGTGTGTGTGTGTGTGTGTGTGTGTGTGTGTGTGTGTGTGTGTGTGTGTGTGTGTGTTTTCCAGGGGCTTCGACAAAAAACTCTACTCGTGTATTCTTGTGTCTCCCCAAGCAAGTAATTTCAAAATGGTTTGTTTATCCATACGCTTAATAAGAAACGTCCCTTATCGTTCCCACACACTCTCATTCTAAACCCACGTGTAGAGATTGTAATGTTATGGTTTGTGAAATGACTCTTGAGGACATTTTCACCAAACAATCAAAGCAAATATTTTCTATTTTTTTTTATAAACCAAAGTTTCCTTTATTTCCCCACTTCACATTACAAACAGCAATAGTGAATTTACACCAGTAAAAATGTCGACTTGCAATTAAGATTTTCAAGACAGATTCCACCATTATTGTACAGTTAACGTGATCAAACTAAATTCTAAGTTATAAAAAACACGACTTGCATGTTACTATTGATATATGATTATAAAATACACTGATAAAAGTAGTTCTACTAACTCACATCTGAATAGATTTCCTGGTTTATAGGTGAGACTTTTATACCCAAATTTCAAATCGAAGTATGATTCAACAACCAAATATATATCTTCCCATTATGCAGTAAAACATATGTTTGAAAAGCAAATTTCTTCTTTCTACACTAGGCAAAATGATATGTTCATCCTTTAATTTGAATGTTTACTAAACTGATAGTTTTGCATTTTACAGGCTATGGAAAATAGAAGATTAATGAAAGCAACGTTTCTAACTCGGTGTGAAATATATTTACAAAATGTCGAGCATATGAATATACTTCTGTCAGTTTGTTCTCATTACCGCGATAACTCTAGAACCGGTGATCAATTATTTATAAATCTGGGACCAGATCAGTACTATGCTGTAACAACGAATGTGTCGGCCTACTTTTTGACCCATAGCGACGTGCGCTAATTTCATCGAGTTTGGCCATGTTTTTCGGCCGGGGGTGGACAATTACCTCGAACCTTTTTGTGCCTCCGCACAGAGGTGTCGGATCGGGGGGGGGGGGGGTCAGGGGGCGGATCGGACCCCGATGGAAAATATTGGGGGGCGGCAAACATATCGATCCCCCCCAATAATTTTGACAACTTGAAAAATTCATAATATGTAATGCAAATATACCCTCCCTACTCAAAAGTATTGCAACATACACTATAAAGTATATATTTTGAGTTGAAGGGGTCTTTCTGTAATGATGTCCTAATGAAGATTATTATTTGAAAATAACAAATGATTTGAAAAGAAATCAATAAATATAATTTCTCCTTTCTTCTCCAAGGCGGAGAGATTATCAAATGCAGACGCACCCACGACAGAGGGACTGGAACATAAAAATTAACATTTTTTTCGCCTCCCTGTAGGGGTGGGGGTGTTTATTCACTCTAACATGGTAATTCGATTTCATATTTGTCATCAAACGGTTTTGATGGTTTGGAAAGACTTCCTACTCACAAAAAATACCAATATGCTCCTTTGATGCGGTCTCAGAAAGAAGACGCCGCGTCACAAAGAGGAAAGCGCCTCCTATCTTCATAAGACAGTGAAGTACGAGAATAAGGCTACTAATTCAAGATGATGGTCTTCTCTCCACATTAATGTATCCAATGTACTAAAAAATAGCATGAAAGTTAATTTTAGGATGTTTGCAATAGTAAACCGCCTTTAGAATTCGGAAAGAATAAGAAGTTATAACGTGAAGTGGTCTTGTCTAAAATATGGGGCGTATCCTTCTTACCACTGTCTTATGAAGATAGGAGGCGCTTTCTTCTTCGCGGCGTGGTGTCGTCTTTCTGAGACAGATTCAAAGAAACACATTGACATTTTTTGTTTGTTAAAAGTCTTTCCAAACCATTGAAACCGTTTGACGGCAAATATGAAATCGAATTACGATGTTAGTGTGAATTAACACCCCCACCCCTACAGGGAGGCGAAAAAATGTTTTTTTTTTTTTGGTTCCAGCCCCTCTGTCATGGATGCACCTGTAATTTATAATCTCTCCGCCTTGGAGAAGAAAGGAGAAATTATATTCATTGATTTCTTTTAAAATAATTTGTTATTTTCCAATATTAAACTTCATTAGGTCATCATTACAGAAAGACCCCCTTCAACTCAAAATGCATGCGTTATAGTGTATGTTGCAATACTTTTGAGTAGGGAGGGTATGTTTTAAAAAGCATTGGAAAGCATTATAAAACCATTAAACATGGCATAAAAATATTATTAAACATACAAAATTGTCAATTTTTCGGCGCGTTTTGCGCGCAAAATGCCGTATTACAAATTGGCGCGCGGAGCGCAAAATTTTGTATTTTATGTTCGTATATTTAAAATTGAAATTTTTTGTCACTTTTGCCCCCCCCCCCCATCCGAAACATGGATCGACGCCCCTGCTTCCGCAACAAAGTTGCCGGAAGCACCATGTTTTCGGAATGTCCGTCCGTCCTTCCACCCATGCGTCAGTTACCGGTTCCCATTACCACGATGATTTAAGAACATGTGATTGGAATTTGGTGAAACTAAAACCAAGTATGAGGCTACAATTAACTGATTAAATTTTGGAGTTGAAAAGCCAAAAGTCACAGAGCCTGTAACATTTGCCTAAGGACTCATTACCACGATAACCGAAGAACAGCTTGTCGGATTTTCATGTAACTTGGGTGTGAGTATGTATTATAAAGCACCAATGCACTGATTAGATTTCGGTGTACAAAAGTCAAAGGTCACGATTCTCTACGCTAGTCTCTACCGTTATAACTTAACTGCTCATCAGATTTCAATTTAACTTGAGTGAAGTATGTATTATTAGGCAACGATGAAGTGATATGAGTTGAAAGGTCAAAATCCAAGGTCGATTTTGCCTTATTGCCACTATAACGTAAGAACGACTGATCAGATATACAGTGTGTCCCCCCCCCCACACAAATGGTCCAATCGGGAGAAAATTATTTAAGGTAATTCCTTTTCTCAAAAGGTATGTGTGTTTGGTATCATATTAAAGCAGGATAAATTTTCTTTCCGATCAAGTTAATCCCATTTAATTTACTTTTAAGAATCAAAAGGTATGATTACTTTTGTGCAGTCTGGCAAAGTTGCGTTTGTCCCACTTTTCGTGTTGATGGTGAAAATCAACAATGGCACTTCAAAGCAGAATGTGTTAATCACAATGAATATCCAAACAAATTAACAACTTAAATTACGAAAACAATAATGAAAGAACCCACAGAAACATTTATACTTTGTGTTTCTTGATGTTAAAAGGCCATAAACCATAAAGTAAGGCCGCTGCTGTGCGGCCATTCCCGTTATTGAACATTCACACTGCTTTCATGTTGCACCGCACATATACATCCCCTTTGTTAATGTAGGTTTTACTCTTTCTTATGGAAATAATAGAACAAAAGCAACCTCAAGGTGTTTGAAATATTTTTGTCATTATCACTGAAGCATTTCACGATAATTCCCACACCTTTTAATGATTTCTTTGTCAAAAGATTGTTTAAACAACGTGCAAGATCTGCGTACATAGTAAAAGTGTATAGTGGGACAAAAGCGATTTTGCGTCATTGCAGAAAATCCAATATATCTCAGGACTAACGCAACCAAATGAAATGATATCAATTGCATTGAAAAGTATGGTGTTTTAGCTTTATGACAATACCCAACATGACTCGGTTGCCTATGATTTTCATATATCAAAAAAAAATGATAATTTCCAATTGGACCATAGATGTAACTTAGATGAAGTCTGTATTATAAGGCATCAATGTACTGATTAGATTTTGGTGTTCTAAGATCAAAGGTCAAAGGCCCAACACTTGGTCTCTTTACCTCAATAACATTGAGAACGGGTTATCGGATTTTACTGTGAAGTATGTATAAGTCACTGATGAACTGATAAGATTTTGTAGTTGAAAGGTCAAAGGTCAAGAGGCCGAGTACATGTCTGATTTGGATTCGTAACGCTCGTTACCAATATAAACTAAGAACAGCTGATCAGATATTGATGTAACTTGGGTAAAGTATGTTTTATGAGGCGATGATGAACTGAATAGATTACGGAGTTGAAAGGTCAAAGGTCACAGGACCTTGTTACATCTCATTTCAGCTCTTAACTATACATGAATTAACGAATAACGATGCATTTCAATTTAAATGAATTGGGCTGAGAGTGCGGAGGTATCGGTTGCGTGCAGGTGAACTGCTCTAGTTTATTTTTGTTTTTATTAGTGTGCAATAGTTTGTATCGTTTAATCTCAAATTAGACTTACACTCCGTTAGCCCATGACTATTTTCGTTACACCCTCAAATTTTGAAGTAAAATAGTCCTTGTAACCTTTGACCAACCAAAGCAAACAGGGGATGAATTATGCATCAGTCCCCATTTTTATCCTCCAAATGTTAACAACCATCCCAAACTGTCTCAAATCTCACTCGTTGAATTTTCAAGAATTGCATTTACCTAAACTGGTACCAAAGAAGTAAAACAGGATCTGGCATCAAAACTTTATTTAGTTGGACTGTGGATATGGGGACATGGGATAATTGGGAAATTACCTTAAAGACATTCGTTAACATGATAAAATCCCCATTTAAAGAATTATCAAAGTTTGAGATCTGACCTTCATGATAATGTTTGGAGAAACTAACACCCTACAACGCAAATACTGTCAAGTGATGAACAAATAAGACTATACAGTGTGTATCAAAAAAAGTAGACACTTAGGGAAAAAAATGTTACACAAAAATTTCATGATCTTGAGATCATTTTTTATATGAATATTTTACCTTGGATCTAATGACACTGTTGGTATTGAAAGTATTTCATGCATGAGTGAGCACAACCCTCACCTCACCTCACCAGGCTGAGTCCATCCACAGTTGGATGTAGCCCTCTTCATGATCCTTCCATGACTTTCTGTTCTGAACCAGTCTAGTCCAGGTGCTGCCTATATGTATTGTGTGATGTCATCCCGCCAACGACGTTTCTGTCTTCCACTCGATATTTTCCTGTCTCTTGAAATCCATTCTGTGGCCCTTTTTGACCACCTACCATCTGTCCTTCTCATTAGGTGTCCTGCCCATCTCCATTTTGCTTCTTTCACCTTTTCCATGATATCATTGGTTTGTGTTTGTCGTCGAATTTCCGTATTTCTTATTTTGTCCCTTAGTGTGATGTTCAGCATTTTTCTCTCCATTGCCCTCTGCGATGTACCTAGTTTTTGTTCGAGTAGTTTTGTGGTTGTCCATGTTTCTGATCCATATGTCATTGTTGAGATAATACAGGAATTGAATAGTTCCTTTCTCAGTATCATTGGCATTCGTTTAACACATAGAATATGCTTGTATCTCCCGAAGCTGTTCCACCCTGCTTTAACTCTGGCTAATATTTCCTCTTTTGCTCGGCGCTCCATTGCTATGTTTTGTCCTAAGTATTTGTATGTGCTGACTCTTTTCTCCCCACATCATCACCCTCTCGTCTGACGTGAAGTTTGTCATGTATTTTGTTTTTCCCTTGTGTAGATTGAGTCCAATCTTTCTACTCTCTCTGTCCAGGTTATTAAGCTTTTTATCCATGTCCCTTACTGATGTCGAGAAGAGAGCTACATCATCAGCAAACCTTAAATTTGTCAACTGTTCTCCATCAATGTTAATTCCAACTCCTTGTATGATTGCATTTTGAATGCTTCCTCCATTGCTGCTGTAAATATCTTTGGTGATAGCGTGTCCCCTTGTCGTACACCTCTCTCAATTTTGACCACCTTGGAGACATCATTTTCTAGGTGAATTCTGGCTGTGGCGTTTTTATAGATGTCCGCGATGATTAGGACATATGCTTCATTATTTTATTCCCACTGAGCGGAGTGCTGTGAATAAGTCTGAATGTACAGAATCGAATGTTTTTTTCATAGTCGATGAGACCTACACAGAGATTCATATTGTATACCTCTGCCTTCTCAATTATTTGATTTAGTGCTTGAAGATGGTCTCTTGTTGAGTAGCCACTTCTAAAACCTGCCTGCTACCTTGGCTGGTTCACGTCCAGTATGTTTTTGATCCCCCTTAACAAAATTCTCGTGAAAGTCTTGTACATATGGGAAAGCAAGCTGATAGGTTTGTAGTTCTTGATGTCTGTTTTTCCCCCTTTTTAAACAGAAATATGACTTTTGCCTCTTTCCAACCCACTTTTGTCCAATCGTCCAAAAATGCATTTGCGCACAGAATAGAACTCTAATAATCCATGTTTAATGCCTTGCAGACCGATGCTGCAGAAGATTTCAACTGATGTGCACAAGTATTGAATTACCAGCATGCTCAGAGAACGGCTAATAACAATTCTGCGACAAGAAAGACAAAAATGAAGCAATGATACATGACATTTCTTCTTTTTAGTAGGGTGTATCTGAATCATTGTTGTATTTTTGTCTTTCTTGTCGCAGAATTGATATTAGCTCTTCTCTAAGCATACTGAGGAAGAGCTAATATTAATTCTGTGACAAGAAAGACAAAAATGAAGCAATGATTCACATACACCCACTAAAAAAGAAGAAAATGTCACGTTTGCAAGATGAACTGTGAATTGACCAAGAAATTGCATTTTCTTCTTTTTTAGGATGGTGTATCTGAATCATTGCTTCATTTTTGTCTTTCTTGTCACAGAATGGATATTAGCTCTTCTCTGAGCATGCTGGGGATTCAATACTTGTGTACATCACTTGAAATCTCCTGCAGCATCGGTCTGCAGGGCATTAAACATGGACTGCTAGAACACAATTCTGTGCGCAAATACATTTCTAGCCGATTGGATAAAAGTGGGCTGTACTCACTCATGCGTGAAATATTTTCAATACCAACAGTGTCATAAGATAGCTTAGGTACAAGGTAAAATATTCATATCATTTAAAAAAAAAGTGTCTACTTTTTTTGATACACACTGTAGTATTAGTACATTAATAACAGGCACTGATATACAATGTTATCAGTTCACAAATCTGAGCTGTGTGGTCCTCCATGCTAGTATTTCTGATAACGTCTAAAAATGAAGCCCTAAAAATACAGTTGAAAACGATCATTAAGCGTTTGAATAAACTTGAAACTTAAACACTTATCTTTCCATATATATATATGATATAAGAAAGTCTTCAAAGAAATAAGCTCACATATGTGGCATGATATTTTCCCGGTTTGGGGGGGGGGGGGCAGTTCTCAGATTGGTTCCGACGGGGGTGTGCTGCTGAAGTCGAAAAACCCGACCCTTTTGTAAGGGTCATCTGGGTGGAAAATGGTACCTATTATTAAGGTTTTTTTGTTAAGAAAAATAATATTGTGTATTTTAGCGATGAAATAGGCGAAAATATTTAGTGCAAATCGTAAAATTTCAAAATCATGACCCATGTTTAAGGATTTCCCCCAAACCATACCCCATGTTTAAGGATTTTTTTGCGAAAAAGTCACCTATTAGAGGGGCACACTCGCCGTTTACCTTACTAGGGCAAGTACCCCCCCCCCCCCGGATGTTTTACTGAAAGTTTCAAACATCATATACACACTGTTTAAATTTGCATGATACCTCACACCACGGTATATTATTTCATTTATCGTTGATTCGATAATCTAAAACGTATGGAAAATGAGAGTAATAATCACAGACGCCCAAAGGGAAATGCCTGGCCTCATCCACACAGCACTATTCAATTCGAGCTGCATGTTGTTGCAGAGGTCGCCGGAACAATGACATGCACGACCAGCGCTGACCCGGAAGGGCAGGGGGTTTGGGCCTGGGACTATCTGCAGCAATTGGCGCTCGATTTCTGCTGTATCCTCGATGCAACCGCTCTGTGCTCCCTGTAGGCCACAAGTCCGCATGACGACTTGAGGAGGTCCTATTATCGATCCATCTGTATATATATTAAGTCACATATGTTTCAGTAATAAGTGAGATTGTTGGATAAAACAATCGGTTTCCACATTTTTCTTCCACACGATTATAGTACATCGAAGGTCCAACCATGGACCTACTGACACTTGTACAAGCATTGGTCTTTAAAGAATTCGAGCGCCTTTGTATTTCAACTATGCATGAATGACATTCTATGCATATTTTCTTCTTATGATCCAATGACGACTACCGCAAATTAACCGAGGATACGGGAAGACAGATTTTCGATAAAACTGAAGTTTTATGTGCAGAAGTGCGTTACAAGTGATGACATGTCTCCAGGAATGGATGTGCAGTTATAGAACATGTTTCGATGAAAATGTCATCTGATTTTCATTTTAACCAGATATGAATTTTAGAAGAGTGAGACAGAAATGTGACATATACCGTGTTGTCATAGATCTAAATATTCGTACCTTTGGTTCAAATATCCCGTCATAAATTTGTATAGATTTTCGTATATCGCCATCATCGTGTCTCAGGTATGTCCGAGAGTGTCCGAAACAGTAAATTAATTTGTCGCACACAATTTGGTAGGCCTACTTTTATTTTCGCTGGTCTCTATTCGTGGCTTGTGGACCATATAACAGCAAAAACCGGACGTTCAAAATTTTAAACAACGCTGTTTTCTATATGACCAGATATTGTTTAAAAGTTTAAACAACTATTTAAAATTTTAAACAGCAATGTTCAATATTTAAAACATTGAATTTGCTGTTTAAAATTTTAAACACTTGTTTAAACTTTTAAACAACATCTAAACACTTCATGTAGTAAACAGCGTTGTATAAAATTTTAAACAGCCGTCTTTACTGTGTTATAGCTTGGATGTCAAATTTCAAGTTGGCAGTTGTGTTGTAACAGACCAATCAGAAATCAACGCCGTCCCAGAGATGTGCACTCACTCTCGTGTTAAATTACATTCCATTGGCATATCTAATTGATTCGCAAAATTGCATTGTTGCCTAGATTTCCAAGATTTTTTTGTTATTATTTTAGTGTCATTTTTACCAATTATTTGTGCCGAAATATTTACATCCATTTCGTACTGATGCGTTTCTTGGCTCGCTAAAAAAAAATCATCACAGTGGAATTGGGGCTTAAAGGCAGGGGATCTCTTTTGCATGCCTAAAAATTAACATTGTGTAAACACAATGTCATTTAGAAGAAATGCCATCTGGGAACCTTTAGCAAAATATAGGAGCTAGAAACTCAGTTTTAGTGGAATTATAGTGACCGTTAGACTCAGATTTGATTTTTTTTCCCGCGAGAAAAAAATGTCTACCATAGACTAAACGGCTATTGTTTTCTTTTGCATTTTTCAAATTCTAGGCAATTACTGACCCCCAGATTTCACAGGCATGCCCTTCATCAATAGCCTAAGGGCATGGGTTATCTTTTCCTGGTATGTGGGGATGTTTGCAAATGAGATCCACTACCTTTAAATAACTGAGACAACGTACCAGTAGATTCAGCAGTATAGTTGACAGAGAGACAATTTCCGGTGAGGCAAGAGGTCTTAGTTGAATTAGAATCCTGCTCACGAAGACATTCTTCCGTCCCCGCTAGAGTGTTACCCGATATTCCACCACTACAAAGAAAACACTCCTGCAGCTGGGTCTGTGTGGCTGCAATATATACAGAAACGATATCGGGTATTCATGAATGCATTTACATTTTGAAATAAATGCATTACTATAGTATTTGCTACTGTCTTTAACAATTAATACATGACCACTGAAAAACATCCCAAACCTTGTCCAGAAAGGATCATACGTTCTTCGGAGGTTCCTTCAGGTTCAATATGGATTAGACAGAGCAACTGAAGATTGTAGAATAAGAAGTACGCAAGTCACATTTAGACGCCTCGAGTTATTGATTGTTTTGAAGTCGTTACATGCCGGGAAATTTTTTGATAAAATTTTGGTCATTTTGACCCTTCCCTAGTAGGGTCACGGGAGGGGTCAACCGGGGTCAATTTTTTTACTTGGTCTAATTTCTTCAAAATGTATCTCAAATTACTCGACTAGTTACAAGGATTTAGAAAATATATAATTTATCATGCATTTTGTGCTTTGTTGATGAGATATGGGGTCACTTCCGGTCAAAGGTCAAATGAGGTCAAATTTAAAACACTCGTCCAAATTTGACAAATTTCATATCAAATTGTTCGCCTTACGGAGGACATTCCCCAAAAATATATATAATTAAAGGCAAGGTTCACCCTGACATCAAGTTGGTTTTAATAAAAGCAGAACAATGAAAGAAACATATTAATGAAAGTTTGGCGAAAATCCACCAAAGAATAATAGAGTTATGAGGTTTCAAAGTTTTAAATTTGTGACGTCACATGCGAGCAGCTCCTCATAGTTCATGTGATATAAATTCCATAAATGTGCCGTTTTCTCAGAAATAAGAAAATGATTCTACCTGTGCATTCAATATATTATCAGAAACATTATTTCATACATGCTTCTATGAAAAAATCCCATTCAGTTATCACGTACCATTAAAAAAAATGGCAATTTATGGAATTTATATTACATGACATATTGGGAGCTGCTCGCATGTGACGTCACACATTAAAAACTTTAATACCTCATAACTCCGTTATTCTTTGGTGGATTTTCGCCAAACTTTCATTAATATGTTTCTCTCATTGTTCTGCTTTTATTAAAACCAACTTGATGTCAGGGTGAACCTTGCCTTTAAGTGTTTTTGACTTTCATTTATTCGAGAAATGCATTTGTTTTCCTGAGACCCTTGTTTTTTGAAGAAGTACTTAAGTCCACAATATTGATTGATTATTGGAAATCGACAAGTGTGACAATGTTTGTTTTTGTCCTAAATTCATCTTTTATGGTGTCAATTAACTTCAAGTTTGGATGTACAACTCAAACAACTGTGATCTGTAGACAAATTTTAAAACTTCGAGCAACTGTCTACGGGGTATGTTATTGTTAGTGACTTATGGAGCAATTAAGCTATTTTTGCAGACTGAAATCATTGAAAAAGGTTGATAGAATAAGATTTAGCCATGTAGAAAGTTTGTCCCACCAATCAGAATGAATTATTTTTTTGATGTTTTTTATGTTGAATCACATTTACTGCACAGCAATCTCTTTGTTTTATAACTATTAACCTTCAAAAAATAACTTTTTCATAGTATTTGCCATTTTTGTCAAAAAAGCAAGGCGGTATTTACCTCCCAGTATTTACTGCACCTGCAGTGTTTACCGGCTAACTCTACATTCTGTGCTCTAAGACCGTGTGTTTATCAATTACCATTTGTACATGGCGTGTTTGTTCACAAAAACCGATAAGTCCATTTGGGTCCATTTCTTTCAAAACAAGACTTTTTGCTGAACTACTTTAACATGGCACCCTCATTGTGTAAAGTTTAGTTATTGAGTAGAGCTAGCTAAATAATAGAATGTCCAATTTCAGAAATCTACATCAAGGGTAAAGAGTAAAATTTTGTTCTTTTTTAATGTGTTTTGCCGCAAAAGCCGATAAGTCCATTTCTAGTTTTGTCACAAAAGCCGATGGTTAGTGTTTTTTATTTGACCCAATATGATACAAAATGCTATTTTTAATAACACTGGCCCTTATTTCAAAGTGTTTCAAGTGTGTTTAATAAGAGTGATTTTTCTGGATAGCGCATTTGTTTAAATTTAATGCGCTTTTCGAAACTTTTTTTTTTTAGAATTAAAGTCTTATTTTTGACCGAAAATGATAAAAAAAAATTCTCATTTCCTCCCCCACAGAAATCCAAATGTTTGAAACGGTGTAAGTATGGTTGTTAAAAACTGTTTTTCATAGATTCAGCGCATATTTTACATAAAATAGGTCTGTGAAAACATATTTATGAAAGTTTTTTTTTTTAATGTACAAAAAATAGGTATTTTCAAGCCCCAAATTGCCAAAATAACTTCATTCAGAAGTATCAATAAAACTGTTTGATTTTTTTTTTCGGAATCGGCGTAAATTTCACACAAAATGAACTGTAAAACTAATTTATACCGCTACCAAAATCCTGACTTGAAATAGTTCTCTTTCCTGTGTACTTGCATGCTAAACACAATAACAGCAACCTGAAGCAGTACCAGCGGCCGCCAATTTGAGATCACCCGACACAAATACCATGCATTGATCGATTGGAATGGACTTATCGGTCTTTGCAATCAAAGCACTGTGGCGTTTATCGGTTTTTGTGATAAAACACGCATTTTGAATCAAGATATTCCGAGTTAGGATGTGTGTTCTGCTAAAGCAATTCTATCATTAAACAACGCCGACCCTTAGCTATTTCTGAGTGTGTGTACTGTGTATAGTTTGAATTGCCTGAAAATGGCGTTTATCGGTTTTTGCAAACAAACTCTTCTAATGCATATTTGTAAATTGTAATTATGCCCTGTGTTTTGTTGTAAAATCATGTATACTGGCCTGTTGCCTTGATTCAATTTCTATATACTTGCTAATAAGAGTACAATTCGACAAATAATTTTTGTATTTCACTCAGTACTCACCTGCGCCCATGAATAACAGAGAAACCGTAAATACAACCCTGGCCAATCTTGATTCTGTATAGATAGGTGAATATAAAGAAAAAACAAACTAATTTTCATTGATTACTGAAAATAAGCATATAGATTCAGTATCCCACGGTACGATAACCACTAGACAGATTTGGCTGCTTATCACAGGGCGTCCCAACTCTGAGCTATCCGTCGACGTATAGGCATATGCGGGAAGTATTTTGAATTTATGTTCTTCTGCAAACATATCATAAAAACTTACATAAACAGTAAAACAATGCATTCATAAGGCCCTGGTCACACTAGCAGTTGCGACTACCTGCGATTGAGTTACGACGAGTGCGCAGGTGATCGCCAGTAGTTGCAGCTAGA